>JXSR01S035014.1:106116-118258 GCA_000969725.1 Ophiothrix spiculata
TTATATACACATATGTCTTCAATATATCATGAAGAGGCTACACCCAGATAACATATGAAATATCTGTAACCCATCAAAATCAGGGTTCCGTAAAAACCGCAGCTATGATATGAAAATGATTGGTAAAGAAATGACATTCATATTAGGTGTGGGTGTCTGAACGTCTCATATGGTACTTCATTGATCATTTCATTTGTTACTGAATATGGCAAGGTGAGATTTAAATACACTGCAAATGTCAGAGCAGAGAACACGTAGCACGTGTTCAAAACTGTTACACTTTTTTAACACCAGACACGTGTTCAACTTGTCAAAAAATAAATGAATATCTAACTTTTTTGCTTATTTTTAAATTAGTGTTCAAATTTTTTTGAACATTAGTGTTAAAAACTGAACACATGAAAAGATGCCTGGCGCTCTTGTTCACGCTTGTGTTCAGGCATCCCAGGTGTTCAAAAGTTGATATTTTGAATGCATAGAAACAGAGATAAAGTAAAGTCCCTAAATAATATTGTTTTTTATTATCTTAGACAGAATTTCACCAAATTATCAAATACTCATTCCCATGGCACACGACAAAGTCAATATAATTTCATTGTCCCACATGTAAAGGGTATTGCATCAAGTACATTTTACTATGCCGCCATTCATGACTGGAATGAATTACCACCACGCATAAAAGCTTTGCCCAGTAAGTCGGCTTTTAAAGCCAATGTTAAAAAGCATCTTGATAAAAGGTCTCTGAATAGAGCAGCGGATGTTTTTACGGAGTAAGTTTGTTTCCATAAAGTCCAATTGTTGTGTCCATTTTTCTTTTCTTTTTGTGCAACCTCCACGGCCACTGCTTTCGTTGGGACCCCATTGGAAAAAAGCTTGCTCCTATTGTTAGGCTTAATGGGTCATCCTGGCTTGTCAGCTTATCATCTTCTCTTTGTATATTTATATTTGTCTATGTAATTGTTTGTATCGTTATTTGCTGGCTGGCAATTGCCGAATAAAAAACAAACAAACAAGTACGTTCAAAATTTAACACTGACTCTGGCGTCTGATATGTTCACTGCTTCAAATGTTTGAACGCGTGCCAGGTGTTAAAAAGTGAAACAAATGTCAAATATTTGTCATACTACAAATCTATATGATATGAAACATGTGAGCAATGTTGAATTTTTCTGAGACTTATATTATAAACAGCATGCAGCAGTGAGACTGTATCGTGAGTGTCAAAATATGCAAGAAACCCGACAGAACACTAGCCTCTGCAAGGTTCGGCAATTTGTGCAGTGTAGGACAATTGGTCAGAAGACGTTCACTGGAATTAATGAGATACCGTAGATTAATAATGCTCTTAATAAAATTCGATATGATTCAACTGATTGTCAGGTCAGCTAATTTTAAAGACAATATTCCGGAACATCTGAACAGTTCTCAAACAGACACATCATCTGTCCTTGTCATGTCGTCTAAATATTTCATCTGGGTGAATATATCATAATAATAATAAATGCATTTTATGGTACCCTATAATGGTCTCATATTTCTAATGCTTGCTATTTATGTATTTTGTGCGTTTTATTGTTCCAGATACTTCGGTTTTAGTAGCTGCAGGTTTAGCCTTTATGAAGCAAAGTTCAAGATATAATTTGTTTCATGTTCAATTCCTTACACGTTTCAATATGTATACTTGGCGTTTTTAAACTAAGCATAACCACAACCATCTAAGTATACATGTAGAAATGCTTTAAGATCTTTCAATATCATACTAGTATATCATTTCAAAAGTAAGTTCAATTCTATCTAAAATGTATCTTAAATTTTTGCGAATTTCACATGATTTTGAATAATTTCATCTAAACGGTTGGTGTAAATTTGGCCAGCTCCTTCACCCCTAACTGTGGCGTGCAGTCAAATGCAATTATCAGCAACTCTCTCATTGAACATGTTTAGGGCAATGTACTTAGGTAATTAGTATCAGTAGGAAACAACATAACAAACATGGTGAATTGTTTACAACTTTATTTAAAAAGCTACTAATGCAGTGTAGGGGTCGATACACGGTATAATAGTCCCATAGTGACTTTCACGGGGACTTTCATCTAGTATTTTCTAGATTTTAATGTTTTTGCAAACCATATCAAAACACACCTGGCCAGGCCCGTAGCCAGGATTTTTTCAAGGGGGGTGCGGATTTTCAAAAAGTGGACCTTTTGGAAGAAACATTTTCAAAAAAAACAAAAACAAAACAAACAAAGTTTTTCAGTAGTTTTTAAAGCATTTTGTTTAGTATTTTGGTAAAAACGGCCTTCCATTTACATGTTTTGGTGCTTTAGGTCCTC
The DNA here is from genome assembly GCA_000969725.1 of Ophiothrix spiculata. Classification (NCBI taxonomy): domain Eukaryota; kingdom Metazoa; phylum Echinodermata; class Ophiuroidea; order Amphilepidida; family Ophiotrichidae; genus Ophiothrix; species Ophiothrix spiculata. The sequence goes on from JXSR01S035014.1 coordinate 108,450, forward strand.
TTTTGGTGGGTATTTAGGGAATTTTTGTGGACCTTTTTTGTAGATTGTCAAATTTGGGGGGGGGTGCGACGCCCCCACCGCACAACCCCCTGGCTACGGGCTTGCACCTGGCCATGGTAATGTGATTATGGTATGGTTGTATATTTTGTAAATTACTATTACTAGCGGGGTACCCGCGCTACGCGCGGGCCCCGCTAGCTGACTGGACCCCCCTTGAAATACTCATATGCTTTCCAAGGGCCAAGTTTGGTCCATCCATAAGCTCCAAAGTTATGGATAACCCTGAAAGTGCACCTTTGACAACCTTAAGTCAACCGTTTGTTCAATTTCATGATTTACGATCAAGGCTTCTGCCGTTATGGCAGTGACCTTCAAATCACCCGGGATGTCCTTAGGTCAACTTATTGGACAATTTGAAGAATTGACCTCAAGTTGACCTTTGACCTTGGATGACCTCTACCGGACTACCACTCTAACACTCAGGGGGCAATAGGTATTCATGATCCAAGTTTGGCTTAGGTACGATCAATGGTTCTGGAGTTATGGCCATGACCTTGAAATGACCTGGGATGACCTTAAGTCAACTTAGTGGACAAATTGAAGAATTGACCTCAAATTAACATTTGACCTTGGATGACCTCTACCGGACCACCCCTATAACACTGAGGGTCCCAATTGCTATTCATTGTCCAGGTTTGGTCCAGGTAGGGTCAAGGGTTCTTAAGTTATAGCCGTGACCTCAAAATGACCTGGCATGACCTTAGGTCAACTTTTTGGACGATTTCAAGATTTGACCTCTAGATGACCTTTGACCTTGGATGACCTCCACCGGACCACCTCTATAACACTCACGGCCCCAACTGCTATTCATGGTCCAGGTTTGGTCCAGGTAGGGTCAAGGGTTCTTGAGTTATAGCCGTGACCTCGAAATTTCAAAGATTTGACCTCTAGATGACCTTTGACCTTAGATGACCTTGACCGGACCCCTCCCTTAGAACACTCAGGGGGCCAATTGCTATACGTGGACCAAGTTTGGTCCAGATCAGGTCAAGGGTTCTTGAGTTATAAACGGACATACAAACAAACAAACAAACAAACATCCCGTGAATTATAGTATGATACAGTTATACAGCATAAGAAAAAATTTGACTGAACTTGAACATTCAATGCACGTAACGTTTTGTCAAATTGAATGAAAGGTGCTAATATTTGTCCCGTATTTTGAGATATGTGAATATGTAATTTATATGTAATATAATATATTTTACAGAGAAATATAAAATATTTTGTGTAAATGATAAAATCTTAACCCTTGTCTTACCAAGGGAGGGGTCCCCCTAGTGGATGATTCCCTGTCGCACAAAAACGCAAACGAATAACCTAAGGCTTTTGTTTTGGTTGTACGTTCATCCTTTAAGTTTAGCGAAAAAACAAATCGTATGTATCATTTTCACGGGGTCAGTGTATTCCGTCAAAGTTGGAAACTAAGGAGGGGTGATTTCCAACTCAAAAAAGGGCAAAATCGGGATCACATTACGATATTGAGAATTTTTACAGCAAAGTTATGATGTGGTGGATATTTGCTTAAATAAATTGATTTTTAGATTCAGAAGTACGTATAACGTCATTCTAGTAATCGGGTAATGCCTTGACCAATTTGAATGATTTTGGTATCAAAGGAAAGAGTCTGAGACCCTACCCTTAATACCTACACTAATAGTACAAAACAACTTGAACTTTAGGTGTGCCAATTTCAAGCTTAATAACAATTGTTACACAAAATTATTATAGCTTAATAAGGATTAATGAAGCAATAATTGAATATGTTGTTCTATTTACAAGATGTTACGTATATGCATGCGACATATCGGTAAGTTGTTAATTGATCTGAAAAGACACAACAAGTATACAGTTGTATAGAAGCGTGCTAAATCTCTCAACTTCACTAAAGAATTCAAATCGCCTTCTTAAACATATGCTGCCTATGTTTTCATTTTGTATCTTACTTTTCTTTTATTTCTCTCTAACCAGAAAATGTATATATAATAATATATCTTGAAATATAATGTAGTCAAGTAATAATACTAATGATATGGATGGCGGCCACGCCCTTTACGTTATAGCATCATGAAGTATAGAAACAATATTTCATTTTAATGTATACTTCAAAATTTAGAGTGAACCTGATAGAAATCAATTCACTGAAAATGCCTAGAGGGTGGAATAAACAACACACATTGTTATTTTAAAAGGTTTTTAACATCTTGTATGTAACATATCAGGTTAAGATGGTAAGTGTGTGATGAATTATCTTGTACGTTTTTCATTCTTTTACCTTTTTTAGAGATTAGAGAAACTCAACAAAGCATTAATGCAGCCAGAAGAGCATAAGATTAGTTAGATTATCGGGTATCAGAGGATTACTGCAAAGAGTGTTTCCAAATACTCAAGTCTTCAGTGTTTTAGAAACACACTTTTACAAAAATAATGCTATTTTACTTGAATATTTGCTAAGTTCGTTAAAAGGGAATCACATATCTTGTTAAAATCATGAACTTGAGTTGGTTTGGTTAACTTTCATCATTTAAAAAGCAGATTAACTTTCATCCGAGTATTACATTCTAGATTTTGACTTAAACAAAAGTATAAAAGATTAGTATAAGACAAAGACGAGACTACATTTTCTATGAATTAAGTTCTTTTAGAAAAAGCTTGTAAATGATATTACTAAAGGTGATTCAAAAAGTAAATAAATAAATATAGAATTAAAAAATAATTGCTTTGCTTAGCTTAGGCTACAAGTAAATTCTTTTTAATAGATAATCAAATAATTAATAAAAACAATAATAGATAATAGATTTTAAATTGTTTATGTTTAGGCTTAGGCTTTCTAATATCTACTTCTACTTCTACTTCTATGCTTATTCTCATCAAAGCCTGTTCAGCATCTAGATTAGCTCTCTGGTCCTAGAGAAATGATATACATTTTAAGGTACTAGGTACTCTGGTCCTAGAGCAGATGACGTATTTTGTATGGACAACAGCCGTAGCTTAGCTTGTCCGACAGTGTGTCAGGAACACTTCAGATGGGACCAACGGCTTTACGTGCCTTCCGAAGCACGAAGCAAGTAGAGTAAAGTTTTTGCTTAAGGAAACAAGGAGACGTGCCATAAATAAAAAAAAAAAGAAGAAACAGTGAAATAGAATATTACCTTCTCCAAATGGCGTTGGTCCTTCATCACATTGCACAATAGTACAGCATTCAGGATCATCAGGATGAGGGACATCTCGACAATTAATTGGGTTCATAATTATCACTACATCAGGCTCCGGGGGACACCCTCTTGGTCGGCATATCCATGTTCCTAGTAAGCAGTCGCAGACGGAGTCGCAGCTCTGTGTGATTGTCTTGCCTTCATCATAGTGGATTCCTTGATCCTCGCAGCCACCAAGAGGAGCTGAAATATAATTAAAACATCTCATATTATATCGTAAATGTATATCACATAATTTCAGAAGGCCAATGAAGCCTCAAAAAAACATATTCCTTATAGCAAAGAACAAAAAAGTATAGTCATCTAAAATAAAATCAAAGGACTAAAGTTCACACAACACTAAACAACACATAGAAGACAAAAGGTTGCCAGATCGACACAAATTTGAAATTTGGTAGTTATTCGTATGTTTGGATAAGAGTTTGATTTGATCTTCACCTTGTTTAGGCTTTCGCCAAGGAAACCCAACTTGGTACTTGGTACCAAGTAAGCTAAAGGAAGCTTATCTTCAACAGGGCTCCAAGATGTTTTTTAAATTCAGTTTTGAAGCAGGAGGAAGACCGGAGTATCCGGAGGAAAACCTGCGGAAGCGAGCATGGACTGAAAACCAAATGCACATAAAGCGCCAGGCGTGGGACTCGAACCTGGGACCTCATTGATGCAAGGCGAGGCAACTACCGCTGCGCCGACCCTCTCCCCCTTAAAACGACCTTTTGTGGTGTTCAAATTCATAACATCAAAACAAACTGTAGCTCACCTGGTCTTCCTGTTCTGTGCAGAGCGACTTCAGACAATGGACCTTCCATCAGGATTCCAGAGAGAGTTGGAACACGGTAGGTTACCCGGAAGTAATAATCCGTACTACCTTCCAGGTTCCGAACTGATGCAAAGGTGTTATTTCCAACCTAAAGGGTAAATGGCAGAAATAAATGATTTCAATCTATTGAAACGTCACTTACCGTTACTCGTATGTATGTTATAAAAGTGAGTCACTTTTATAACATACATACGAGTAACGGGTAACAACGACAGAAGCTGACAATGCCAAAAATATGAGTAGGGACTCAAGAAGTAGAAAAATTCTGGCCCACAAAGTAAAAACGCAGTATGTGCATTCATAAAGGATAGTAGATACTTCCATTAACTATGCAATTTCACTTCGATCCAATTCAATGCTAGAAGATTTGAAGTTTGAAATAGTAGATACTGCCTTGGTCGTCTGCTGGAGTTCTGCGGGAGTTCTCCAATGGAAAAGGAAGTAGCTTGCAATTGATCTGTAATGCATATACTGCGTTTTTACCCTGAAGGACTGTGCAAATGAAGAAAAACAAGCTTCAAAATACAATTATAATGTTATAGGCTCATTCCAGTAAAAATGACACTTTAAGCAGGTTTTTCAGTATACATTTGTTACTTGGTATGTGAAAAGTATTTTCTAATCAGAAAAGGTTTTTCTATTCGTGCATGAATGAGCACATGTTTTCATTTAAAAATGTCACAAACGTTACCAAACAAAACATTGCATTTAAAGAAATCCTGACGATAGAATTTCCTACCACTTTTATGAAATATTTTTAAATATGTTACCCATAATCTGTGAAGAACGCAATAAAAAATTCGCTAACATGTCAGAAAATTTTTACTTTGAAGTCATTTGGAGCAACAACAAAAAATTTAAAAATCCGTGCGATGTCACAAACGTTACCGAACGTTACATGAACTTTACTCAGTATTTTTGCAATTAATTTAATATTTAAGCACATCTTGATCCCACCAATGAGCACCATTATCAACAACAAACTTGTGGATATAATGTTTACGCTAGGTTCTGTGGCCATTCAAAAGAGAGATTTTTCCATTTTCGGTCACAAACGTTACTTTGGAACGCCCTGTAATGTAATTGTTCTTTATCTTACATGTAGTGCTTTGAGACAGATGAGTACATTCCAAACAAGAGAATGAGAAGAGACGACAGATGGACGACTCGTGTCTAAGTTTTAAGAACATAAAAGAAAGTTGTTGCTGTACACAATTATATAGTGTACCTAAATTTTTGAAAGATTGAATGAAAACGTTTTTATGACCTTCACAAGTTCAAATTATAACGTGATTGAATAGATTCTTTAAACTAATCAATTCATCCTTCTACAACTATTCAAAATGTCTCATATTACCTCCTTTACTTTAATAAGTCTCTTTAGTGAACTTCTTATTGTGCAAAAACTTGTAAAGGACAAACAAAAATGTTCTGAAGTAGTAGTAGTAACCAATCTTACCTGTTGCTGTCCCTTCCATTCGTGCACAAACTCTGAGAATTCATCGGTATAGTACACGACATATTCACCACTTGTATATTGATCTGGCAAAAAGTTGTCCCAGCCAAGGTTAATGGAAGTTAATGTTGCACTCCGTATTTGAACGTTCATGCGACCTGAAAAAGAAAAAAAGTGGTTTTTGCGTAATTTCTTCAAAATATCCAGTAACAAAACTACCAGGTGTCCCAAAAATGGTTATATGTAGAAAAATGATGGTTTGCAACAACTATAGCATTTGGAGAGTTCAAACTTTGCTTAACATTTATACATATCTCTATCATGCTATACTAGGTGTTTGCAAAATTTTAATATCGTACATATTTTTTGAGTTATCAACAAAGATAGATACCTATGTCAGAAACTTATTTTTTTTTTCAAAATGAAATCGTAAGCATGTTCGTTTAATGTAATTTTAACCCTCTTTCAAGGCCATGTTAACAGGTCAAAAGTTAGATTAAAATTAACAGGTCAAAAGTTAGATTGCTTTATACCATAGTATCTTTTCTTTCAATTGATAACAAAATCATGAAAATCCAATGAGCTGTTACGTAATTATGACGTCATAAATTTATTTCAGGTCTGAAATTTATGTCAAAATCTGCCTTCGGGCAAAAATGACCACCGATACAAAATTTTGCTATTTTTAAATGTCGGATATTTATCCGACTTTTACTAATAAATAAAGAAAATTGTAATTTGAACTTGCCCTGTAAGTTTAAGCGTCACATCATTCAGATGTTTTTCTTTTCAAAATTTATTTATTACATTATCATTCAAGATCAACATCACATATTTATAAAATTTTATTTGTAATTAAATAAGAAGTATCAAGCCTACAATCTGTCAAAGTTTGAAAAACATTGAATGGTTCGAACATCATGAAATTATGAGGTTTCGGCGAAAAAGGCGTCAACTTTTCGAAGAAGTCTATTGACGTCATTTTGACCTTGATAATGGACGTAACATCATTAGTAAAGATTCATGTATAAACTAGAGACTCTTTTCCACATGTATGCGGAAAATTGTGATATTCTGATATGTGTAAATAGGTACAAACTTGCAGTAAAGATGACGTTCAGCCGAGCGGGACCCATTTAGGGACTGTAGCCTTAAACAGTTAAAAGAATTGATGTGGAAAATTGAATCTGCTCATTACAATATATTCAACTTTCGCGTCACACTTTGATTGACAGGTTCAATATCAACAACTCATTCTGGAATGTATGGAATGCAGGTATCCCCAATTAACATAATAGATACTGGAAGAGAGTTCAATTATTATTCACTGAAAATTGTACCAAATTTGGTTCAATATAAAGTCTGGTTCTACACGATCAGGTACAAAATATATGGCACATTAAAATAAAATGTGAGTGCTTATTATAATGTTGATTTTTTATTAAACCCTTGATGACAACTCAAAAAATAATAATTCTGTAATAACAACATTTTACGAGTATCTAAAAGAGGGTTGTAATATAATTTGAATCTGTTACTTCTGGTGCGACATTTTCGTTTCTTCAACTGCTATAGTTTTTGCACACGGTCATTTTTCTACATGTAACAATTTTTTTGGGACACCTGGTATATGTTCTTGACATTTCAATATCATAAAAATCATATTTTTGTAATTAACACCTTCATACTTTGAACTTTCGTTAATGATTAAACATTTAATTGTAAGTACATCTTTCGTTATTACTACTATTTACAGTTTTGTTTTTGGTATATTCTTGTGTAATAAAGTTAGCCTGGACTTGTTTATTAGTATATTATTCGATACTAATGAAAATGAATGTTGAATGCCCCAAATGTACGTTTAAATAATAAATAAAGTTCTTAAAGGAGCATTGTCCGATTGCCTCCTCCTTTTTCAAACATTTTGTGATGTTGGTATCAAAATGTTGCTCATATATTTCTGGTAACCCGTGTGAAATTTTACGACTGAATTATGTTCCATTTTGAAGATATATATGAAAATGTCTGAATTATGTTCTATTTTAAAGATAAATGAAAATGTGTATAACTATGGTAACCATAATTAATTTTACACAGTAACATATAGGCGGCTCTGAAATACAAAATTGCCCATAAAATCAAAAGAGTACGACCGATTCAGCTGAAATTTGAAACTTTGACCTGTTGATTGAGTGGTCATCTTTCATAATTATGACATTGAAAACTAAATTTTGAAAATCAGACCAACCTCCTTTAAGTTCTTGTGTTCATTGCAAGTTGTGTTAGTGAGCGTATATAAAATGGTGCCTTATTGTGATTCCGTCTTGTGTTCTAATTACGGGTATTTTGAACACTGGATTGAATACTGAATTTATGTTTATGGCAAAACATTTGAAACATTCAAAGTGTCTTGAGTTTGTCCAGCTCAGTCCGACAATAACATATTATACTTCATGCAAAAAGTACAAGTTAAAAAGCTAGGATGCAATACTCTATTTACAATCATATATGTGACGACTCATCCCGAAAAGGGGGACTTTGCGACAGAACACTTTTCAAGATACTGGTAAAAATAGATAGCAAAAAATAAGGAAAATAATAAGAATTTCCAGCAGATTTTCTGTTGTAAAATTTGATCGGCTTGATCAATTTCGACAAATAAGTCCTCCCTTTCGGGGTGAGTCAACACATACCATATGCAAAGTTTGACTGGTAAACGTGTATGCAATTCTTTTGACAAAATCCCCCCAAAATAAGGAAAATAATAAGAATTTCCAGCAGATTTTCTGTTGTAAAATTTGATCACCTTGATCAATTTCGACAAATAAGTCTTCCCTTTCGGGGTGAGTCATCACATATGATATGCGAAGTTTGACTGGTAAACGTGTATGCAATTCTTTTGACAAAATCCAAAAAAAGAGACTAAATGTAAGCTTCTGAAGGCAGATTTGAAATCCAACGGTTGATGACCGCAAAACTCACTGGTTGTCCTGACCAATAGCAGGTGGCGTACAGCATGGCGTTCGCGTTGGCATAGAAACACATATTTTTGTGACGCATAACTACCATTTGGTCACATTCCATGGCGCAAATTAAATGTCTATTTTAAGCCATTTTTGAAAGACAAAACAATTGCTATTGGAGAACTCTGATTCAGTTTCGCTCAAGCTCTTGGAGCAGTTTGTGCTGTAATTATTGAGAACGAAAAGTCTCACATGAAAAATGGTCCAATTATAATTTGGTTTCAAATAACTTGATCGAATATCAAACAAAACAATGCAAAGCAAAACTCATCTGACTGTGTCCCAGAATTGCCAATGTGATGTATCCCTTTTCACATACCCATACCTCTAAGCCAGGATCAAATTCATTTCAGTTTCTACACGTAAGCACAATTCCTAACATCACATTACATTTTGGAAATATCGCTGCCTTCCGATATTTCGTTAGTTAGAGCCTCCTTATCCTATTCTTTACAAAGATAGACTGTAGCTTAAAAACGGAAACGCTGATTGCGATTTTTCAATTACCTCATTTATCTTTTACATTCACAGGAGTAGAAACAAGATATTTATCAGATTTGAAACTAGAAAAACTGTTTCACACATTTTTTCCTCAGGGGAAAAAATTAAATAAAAAATAAAGTTGGTAAGGAATTACAATTTTTTCAACAAATTCAGGGAAAACTACTGATTGGTAATATTACTATAAACATACTCAATTGATACATGTAAAAATATGTAGGGAGAAAAGTAGCGGAAATAATCTACGCCAGTCCCTTCAATGCTACATAACATAACATAACATAACATAACATTAATAACATAACATAACATCATAACATAACATAAGATAACATGATGTAACGTAACATAACATAACATCACGGTTTTAATCAAAAAGGTAAAACAATTAATAGACTTTTAAAGTGACCTACAATACATGTAGAATGGCACTATGCTTACATCATTTTCTACTACGTGACATAGTTCCAACATTCGATTAAAGCTAATAATATATCGTAGAACTTATAATTTCTATACTCTGTAAATCTTGAGTTGAAGTATGCAACAAGCAGCCGATTAACGCACAGAAAACAATATGTCCATACGGGGAAGTAAAGAAGTCCCTATTTCTTGAATCATAACAACACACCAAGTCTTGCTGATTATTCAAATAAACTTATATATTAAATTTTGGTCCATGTGTAAGCAACAAAATTAGCCAAACATAATACCAAAATCATTAAGAATTCATGTAA
>JXSR01S035025.1:37934-48773 GCA_000969725.1 Ophiothrix spiculata
TTGTATCATGTAAACTATTTTGCATCGATCATTTTAAATATTAATTAATTTTAGTGATGTTTTATAAAATTCAATCTATGCGCCAAAACATACTATAGGCTATAGTGCTCATTTCTGGCGTTGTTTGGGTGGCAGTTTATTTTTTGAATTTTTGAACGGTATATGTGTTCAGAACAAATAATTATATTACTGATACAATATTGCTTACTCAAGTAAAAAATATGATATTTGGCATATTACAAGATTTTTTTCGTTCGACCTAATGAAAATATGTAATTTTGACGGCCATTTTGAATTAGAAATACATTTTGGCATCAGAACCCTCCACCCTTTAGATGGTGTTTTGAAAAACTGTGGTCACGCTATGCCTGCAACATTATACTTGAGTGGCCCCCGGGGTATTAACTCGTTAAAAGTAGCCTATAGGGGCACACCATTAGATTTCCAGAGGGAGCAGGAGGTTTCTTGAACAACATCTCCCTCAACAGGGGTTCTAAAAAAAATAAAAATGTACGGGGGTGTGCCACGCAGACTTCGCGATAAGGACCGTTCTCTATACCTAAAAAAGGCAATTTTGCAACCCTTCACCATACTATTTTCCGCAAAAAACACCAAATTTGAGCCAAATTGGGTGCTTTTTAACATGTTTAAGACAATTTTCCCAAAAAACACCCAATTTTTTCATTTTGGCGCATTAGGTCTGTGACAAAAACCCACCCATCAATATACCTAAAATGGCGAAATTATACCCCAAACCGTGGCACATACATATATCAACCTAATGTGAGAATCCCCCCACCCGGTCTACAAACAGAAGACTAGAAATTCCCCGCTGAACATGGAATAGGGGAAAAGGCAGTAGTTTCTAGGGGGGGGGGATCGCTGCCGAACAGGGCGTAAAAAATTACCCCCCCCCCCCTGGAAATCTAATGATGCGCCACTTAAACCTTCCCATCGTAAGAAAATAACACCAATGTTGGTCAAATATTTTTTTCAGAAAATTGATTTTCTAAATCATGTTATTAATTATACTGTGCAAATTGTGACAAATTTCTCACTTTCTCCTTTAGCATGTTAAGGGTACAATATAATATGTTCAGGAAGAGAATGGTACTTGATCATATCGCCATAATATGATAGGCCTAGGCCTATTCTTTTTTCTCTAATCACTTCAACTGTCCAAATACACTGATTCAGCATGTCTAGTTTAAATGTATTGTGCACGCACTGCAAACAGTGAAATAAAATGCACATTGTATTATCATTTTTTCTTTCAAAATCTACTCTCCTATTTAAATCGTACTTTTTTTTTCAAATGATTATATATAAAAGAATATAGACACATTCAGACTCCGGGCGATTGAATCGAACGGAATCAGACGACGTTAGTCTTTTACAGCATCGTATACACTGCGTATAATCACAGTACCAAAAAGGTTAAGAATGTAATGTTGCGCTATAAACCTGAATGTACCATAAACCGTGAGCATGATGGAAAATCCATATTTCCTCTTATAAGCGAACCGTGAAAGCGTCCGTGTGAGAAATACCAACAACATGGCAACACTCATTCACACTTTTCCGTATTAGGTGCAGACTTTAGCAACACTGTGAAAAATGCATCATGAACAGCTGAATCAAGTGGAAATAAAGAATTTTTACGTGTTAAGGGGACTGCTTTTTAATGAAAAGTTCATAATTCGCCGACTTGGCTTCACTATTTTCTCGCTAAAAGGTAAGACTCCGGTTATTTTCAATAATAATATCGCTCGGTTTTATACATAACTCTTTTTCCTCTAATATTAAGACATTTTTTGTAATATTATATGAAACAATGATTCTAATTTAGGTTGATCTCCTATGACAAAGGAAGAGTGCATGAAGTGAGATGTAGTTTTCTTAATGTGTATGTCAGGTAAGATATACGTCAAACATTTAGACTACTTAAAAGGTGTACTTTCCATCCCCGGTTTCTATCTACGAATTTATGGAATACAGAGATCACAGCGGAGGTGGTGTTTATTTTCTTTGGGTATCGATATCTAGGGTTACGTGTTGACCTGGTTATTCAAGAAAAAAAGGACAATCATGTGATTGGAAAATATCAGAAAGAATCTTGATTATATCCAATGGTGAATAGGCCTACATGGGTTAGGAACAGCGGGTGACTTTGGGCAAATACCCTAATTTTTTAAGGGGACGAAGTACTTTTGCTCCGCCCTAAAAATATCATACAAGACGGCACAAAATAAAATAATAGTATACTATATATTGTTGTCAAATTGGATAACCTGCATGTCCAAAAACATATGCCAACCACAAGAGAGCAAATGTATATATGCCCCTGCCCAGGGGGGATGTTACCCCAAGATATAATTATAACCTCTCCCCGACAAAAAAGTGTCACCTTACAACATGGATGATATGTTATAATCTTGAATCTTGAATCTATAACGTCAACTGCATTTTTTTTCCGGATGTGGTCTTATCTTTCGCCAAGTAAATCCGGGGACTTGACACCAAGTAAGCTAAAGGAAGCTAAAAATACTCTACAACATGTTTTTCAAATTCAGTTTTAGAATACAGGAGGAAGACCGGAGTATCCGGAGAAAAACCTGCAGAAGCGAACATGGACTGAAAACCAAATTAACCGATAAAGCGCCAGGCCGGGAATCAAACCCGCGACGGGACCTCATTGGTGCAAAGCGAGGGAACTACCACTGCGATACCCGCTCTTTTGCCATATAATTGAAAAATACCGACAATTAGAACTAATTTGCAAAAATTAGATTGAAAACTATGGAAACATATTTTTGGTCACTTTTTGAATTTTGAAAATGGGTGTCTTTGGAACTGAAGTAGGCCTAATCTTGAAATGGGTTACGCGGAACCGGGAGCTTCAAGTTGAAAAGGGGGTGTTGATGGTGGCAAATACCCGAACCTTCCTACATACCGTATTTTAGGAGAATCAAGTGTATATATCTTCAGTGTCAAAATTATGGATTGAAAATAATCCTCTCTAACATGTCTAAAGCAACGCTTATTTCGCTTCGTAGGTTTGCACCCCTCCACGCATGATGAAAATCTTTAAAAGCCTATAGATATGAAATATCCCGCTTTCATGAAGAAAGATAACAAACGTGACAAATTTATTCGTGACATTCTTTAGGACAAGTGAAAAAGTATATGCAGGTTTTTATCTGTATTTACGCGGATCAATGCGTTGTGCCCTTAAAATGGTAACTTCGGCACTGTATTTACGCGGATCAATGCAATGCGTTTTGCCCTTAACCAAATGTTAACATGGTTAACATGGTAACTTCGGCACTGGTTTCTATGACAACGTTGACCTTTGTTGTGAAAAATTATGGGCAAAAAACAAAGATAAAGCAAAATAAGTTTGTATATGTGTAAGATATATAAATTTTAGTTCATGTATACAAATAAACAAAATACAGCATATTTGTGTTTCTTCATTTTATCTACGATATTTAATCAAAATTATGGGGAGCGTTCGTTCAAATGCCAAGGAAGGGAATTAAGGGCCCGGAATGAAGAAAAGATAGAATTGCCAGAAAAGACAGAAAATGATCAAAATGAGTTACAAGTAGAGTATGGAATTATTATTATCCAAACCATTGTTGTATATTGATGAAAGTGGGTGGATAGGGGCAACGTTGGATGATAATTTTTGTCAAGGTCATTTCAAGGTCATGCAAGGTTTATATACAAGCCATTGTTGTATATTGATGAAAGTTGGTGGATAGGGGCAACGTTGGATGACAATTTATTCAAGGTCATTTCAAGGTCATACAAATTATGAAATTATGAAAGTTCGTATATTTAATGTACTCATTTTTTAACTCGACCTGACATAATACTCTTTTTTCTGTCTTTTACGTTTTCTGTCAATTCTGTCTTTTCTGCATTCTGTCTTTTTTTACACTTGTCTGGTTCGTATCGAAACTTAAAACGGTGGTTTTCTTTTTTTGAAAGTGTTTTCCAATTTAATTTATTAATTTAAATGTGTTTGTAAGCAAAATTGTTTAATATCCCTGCATGTGCGTTTGTTAAATTAAACATTTTAAATGTGTCTTTTTCAAATCGAATTTAAACATTCTTGTTGGATATAAAAAAACGGGGTACACATAAGGTCATATTTGTTATCGCCTGATTGTCTGGTCTACCAATACTGTAGTGCGTAATACAAGTTTTATTAATATCTGTTCAAGTAAATAAAACACTCACGTTATTTTGTTTATTTTAAGTTTGCTATAGACCTAAACGTTTAGAAAACGATGCTGGTGACATTTTTTCCCCGGAAGGGAAGTCCCATTAAGGAGGCATTGCGTATGTAAGGCTCAAAAGAACCTAATTTTAAAGCATTGCCGTCACCCATAGACCCGCATAGACCAAATAATTCAAGTTCACAGTTGTATGTGCTCTCACCAAAATATCCCACATTTGTTTGTTTGTTTTGGGGGATTTTTTTCCCTATTTTTTTCTCCCCGAATGGCAAATTTCTCCCAACGAATGCCAAAATATCATACTCCAATGCAATAATCCATCATATTTAGTTCAATGGTCTTTATTTTTTTTATTTTTCTCACTGAATCCCAAACCTTGCTCTCTCCGATCCCGATGACCCTCATATTTTGAGATAAGCATACAGCCTGCATGTCGAAGGATAAATCCGTATCTACTTGATAAAGGCCCCCCTCCCTCGGGTATTCCTCAGTGTCTTGCAGACCTGAAGGGTGAAAACATGACCATTATAGTACATGATTTTCGACCGCTTTTGTAAAATGTAAATTCTGTCTGTGCCTGGCGGTCATTAATAGGTCATTAACCTTTATAACTCACTACATATTACTTGTTTACCATATTTTGTCAACATTTTGAAATTATACGTTTGTAGTCTGGTTTACTATATATATCCAATAAAATTATACTTGGGTGATTCCAAAGTAATGTTTGTGACCGAAAAATTGGAAAATTTCACTTTTAAATGGCCACAGAACCTGGCATAAACATTATATCAACGAGTCTGTTGTTGATAATGGTGCTCACTGGTGGATCAAGACATGCAGGTGTTTAAAGATTAAAATATTTTCCAAAATACTGAATAAAGTTCATGTAACGTTCGGCAACGTTTGTGACCTCGCACGGAAATAGTGATTTGCTCCAAATGACTTCAAAGTAAAATTTCTCTGACATGTTATCGAATTTTTTATTGCGCTTTTCACAGATGATTGGCAACATATTTACAAATAGTTCATAAAAGTGGTAGGAAATTCTATCGTCAGGATTTCTTTAAATGCAATGGTTTGTTTGGTAACGTCTGGTAACGTTTGTGACATTTTGGTGTAACTTTTTGGTAACGTTTGTGACATTTTTGAATGAAAACATGTGCTCATTCATGCATGGGTAGAAAAAATTTCTGATTAGAAAATACTTTTCACATACCGAGTAACAAACGTATGATTGAAGAAACTGCTCATATGGTCGAATAAAAAAGCTAAATGTTTGCTTGAAATCATAAAAGGTTTAGTTTTCACCGGAATGAGCCACTTTGGAAATCAACTTAATTTACGAAAACAAGTATGAACGGAACCTACTAACATTATTGATATGATATGTCCCGTCATATCTAAAGGTACTTTAATACCGGCATAGTAAATTACGAGATACGGGCCATTGAAGCTGAGCATAATCAAAAATCACATCCAAGGTCGAATTTCTAATTTTATCAGAAATGTTACCTTTGAAGTGTATTCTATCATATTAAACAGGTTTCAACATCCAAAACATAAGACAAATGTTTTAAAAATCGATATAAAAATCCTTTCCCCATTGAAGTTTTACCAGTACAGAAACTTTAAACATGATTTTCTCAGGACGATAGTTTTCTGAATCAGACCGATGCCTTTTACCAATTTCAATGTAACATCCAATAACCAAAAGCAAGGTGTCATTTTAAAGCTTGAAGTCTCAGCTTTAAGACTAGATCAAAAAATTGATTTTGATTTTGCCACCCTTAAGGTATCTTTTGATATGACGGGTCACATATGTCATCATTATTAAATATTTGTAATTCACTTTACCCTGCGAGTGAACGATTTTCAGTCTCAAACTTTATTACTTGAAGCAGACATCTGCATTCCACGATATTATGCTTGAGTTATAAATAAACGCATGTAATTGACACACTTTACCCTCAACATGCTCATAACCACCTCGTTTTTTCTAACGAATCGTTGTATTGTGGGTTTCCAAAGTGATTTGCTGACCTTTCAATCTCAAAAGTCTCTTTTTTATTTGCTATAAAATAGGTCACACGTCAGATGAGGACACTGGGGCGCTCTACACGGGAGTGCAAATCCAGATGAAAACGCATCTCCGTAAACCGCTTTGCAGCAAGACTGTGGCTACACGGGCGTCAGATCCGGATCTGCTGCACAGCACTCAGTGCACGCGTACGTGAAAGCGGTCTACGGAGATGCGGATCTCGGAGATGCGCATCTCCGAGATGCGTTTGCATCTGGATCAGCACTCCGTGTAGAGCGCCCCATTGTTAAATTGAAAAATAAAAGCCAAATGGCTTAACAAATGTTAAAGGACGAGAAAAGAGCACGTGCCAAACTGTTCAGATGAGACTTGCATACATCGTTGACCGGCTCGGTCTTTAAATGCTTATGCTTGTTTACTGGTTATATTGTTTTCAAAACAATTCTTGAAAATATTATCAAATTATATGAATATTAAAACAATGCTGATTGTACTTAAAAAGCTTGGATAGGTAATAGGAAATATATCAATCAAACAAATCTTCTGATACTAACTGCATTATCAAATTTATTAATTGGTCGAATTTATATCTTTTGATCTTATTGTCTTACTTTGTAAAATGGAAATGACATTTTGAACTTGTTGTAACCAATTTGATTTCTTTACAAGCATATATATACGAAATATGATTTAAAATCAAAGCAAATCTTTCCTTTATAAGTTTAAATCTGTAATCTAAAGGAATTGCTTTGAACATTCTGAAAGACAGTTAAATTTTGAACTATAGGGATCAACTTTGATTTCTTCTTGCAAATTTCAACTACCCTAAATATAACCCTAAAGCTGCACAAACAATTATAAAATGTGAACGTGTGATTATATCAAAATACCATAACATATGCGGCAGAGCGGCAGAAAATACGGTAGAATCATAATTCTTACGTAAAGCTACCGCATTCTGTCCGAGTCAGATGCATAATTGTATGTTTTTGTCCAAATTTAATCATACAATTGCAATGTTTCATTTTTCATAAACGGCGCAAATTCCTCCAATAGAAACAATGTGTAACTTGAAATAAAAAGGTTGCTCTTTTGATTACAGATTTATTTTTTCGTCATTGGTAACTAAAATTGCCTCCAGTGTATTTATACGTTATCCATGATATTTAAGCTTAACACGAAATCACAAAAATATATTCATGTATTCATAAGCTGTTCTTCCGTAAGGTACGTCAATTCTGAATTTATTTTAATTCTGAAATTATTTAATATGCCCAGTTGCGTTTCGGGTTTCATTTTTCTTGAGTGAGAGATTCGGAAAAGGAAACTTTTACTGTTCTTTGATTAACTATTATCAACTCACCAGGCATAAACATGTATGGTAATTGGTATGCAGTTAGTGTATTCTTGGAGCACTTCTTGACAAAGATGTGAAAACTTGAATCCGAATAGATTATATGTAGACTATTATTTGTTAACTTTGGCAGAATGGGAATTGAAAAATACATTAAGACAGTTAAGTTTCTTTAACTTTCAGTTGATGTCTTAAAATGGTTCCAAATATTGCAAAGAAACTTCAACGTGATTGTAAGGTAGAAGGAGATAAGATGCAATTATTATTAATACAGCATGTTATGTTTTTCAACATAATTAATGAATGTATAGACAGTTTCAAATACAATTCCTGCTCTCGTGTTTATGTTATAGAATACTAAATCCTCCAATTTTGAGGTTTATAAAGTTGCTTTTTACCTTTAAAAGACAAGGTATATCAATACTTTTACATAACCTCACAAGAATTTGGTTGCCAGTGGCGGCGCCAGGTTTTTCAATGGGGTCAATCTGGGGGAAAGAAACATCTAGGGGCAATTGTTTGTAATACTTTAGGTCCCGTCCAGAATTTTATGGTAAGGGTTTAGGATTATAGTAAGGGTTAGGCCCATAGGGTTAGGGTTACTACTTAGGGTTAGGGTTGGGTCATGATTAGTGAGTTAGGATCGGGTCATGTGTTTGATGGGACCTAAAGTGTATTGTCCATATTCATATACGTATGCAGGTGTGGTTTGTGCGTGAGCCCTTATCATTTCTCTTAATACTTTTGACTATTAAAATTGTCGTTACTTAGGCCAAAAAAAACAAGTTTGTTTCTGGTAACATGTTTGAAAAGTACAATGCGGTATGCGCTTTTTTGTTTTTTATTTTTTACTTTTCAAAAATCCAATGCGATATGCTATTTTTCTTTCTTTTTTTTACCAAAAATGCAGAAAGAAAAACACATTAAAACAATGCTCTTGGTTTCTTATGTTATTTATTAATATCATTATTACACAATAAAAGTTTTGCATATAACTTTAGCCGCCCTTGGTTTCTCTTTCATGTTCAATAATACAACATGCGACTTGTTTTGTTGCATCTTTGTTTGTTTTTACGCAACTCTCCAGTAAGCTTTTTTACAGAATTGTTTTATTTATCAGCAATAAGATTTTTTTTTTGATACGAAAAACGAAAAAAAATAATGCGGGCAATATGTAACTTAACAGAAACGCGCGCGGGTTACAAGATTTTGGCCTTAGCTAAGATTTTTACACCTGTCAATGTGGTTTTGAAATTAGTTCTTTTGTCATGATCTTCATCAAATAACAAGAATGGAACTAATTGTTAATAAGTACGAGTAAATATTTTGATATTTTCTCCTTTAACTTAATTTATCAAAACAGCATTTTGAAAAGAAGAATAGTTGAAAATCTAATCTCCAAACGTTTTTCCAGCTATTTGAAATAAAAATCCAGTTTTCTTTTGATTCTTATTTCAAATCTCATTGATTTATCTCGACGTGCTCTTGAAGTGAATTGTCTAAGATGGGTATAAGGAGATGAGAAATTGACCGCTTGAAGCAGATATCCGGTTCTTGCTCATTGTCATTGACGTTTTTATAGCCCATGTGATTGATCAATTTACAGGTGCCATCTATTTTTTATATGTGGGTCAGATGCTGGATAAATGATGACAGTGAGTGGTGGACGGGCACTTGAATTGCTTAACATGATAAAAGTCCATAGTATTCAGACAGTTAAAGTAAAATTCAGTAAGCGCAATAACATTTGACCGAAAGTCTGAGTATAGAAAACAGTACATTTGTGATGTGCCATCTTGATTTGTGATTTGCCTTCTATAAAGTCTTCATTCAATCTGCAGCGTCTCAAGTGTAACAAATCTCGAGATAACAACTGAAAAGACTATTGTATGCTGAAAGTCAAAATGTGCCTGTCCAGCCCAAACAAGCCGTAAATTTAGCAAACTTCATTTCGCGCTACAGGTGAAAATACATGTCAAGGTCATAATGTGCCGATATTGATTTTTTTTTCACAGATTCACAATCCTTGTGCTTCAAACCACCAGCAAAGTTTAATTTAAAGAAAATGATCGGAAATATGAAATATATCTTATATTTTAAGGACAATCAACAGAAAATATAGGACTTTTTTGCTAGCGTTCATCTCATACATTTGACTCCCTGACCACCTTTGATGGACCATAACTTTGACTTCTGGAAATCGAGTTAAGTTTTTTGCAAATAGTTAAAAAGTGAAATTGACAAGAATCTGCATTTACGGCTGTTTGGGGATGGACGGTCACATTGATACTGAAAAAACCCTGTAAAACTGATATCTTCACATATCTCGCAAAGACTGAAATAAACTCAAGTTAATTGATTCTGAAAAAATGATAGATTGCGACGTGACAATTGCTTATATGAAAAACCCTTCAATGCACATGATGCAAGAGGATAAAAGTACAATGCTGCGTCAGTTCAAATGTATTGTAAGCAAATTTGCCTTTTGCAAAATTTGTATATTTGTAAATCGTAATTTCTTTTCGCGTCCACCAATCCATGCAAGCCTATTATGTGGTCTGTTGATATTTACAAAACATTTGGAAGCGTGAAATTTACAATTTTGTAAACCCATTTTGGAATATTCTAATGGTCAGAAAACGGGTTCTTTTTACGAGACATAATTTTCACCTGAGTTGTTCTTAATAGTACATTACCCCCAACAAAGAATAAGCAAAGACTATACGTCTATTGATCGAAAATATCAGGCACTTACAGATTATTTTTGTATAAGATGAATTTAGATATTCTTCAGTTGTTGGTTGACTTACCGATAAGGGGCGCACCATTAGACTCTCAGGGGGGGGGGGAGCTGGAAGTTTTTCTATAAAAAAAAAAGTTGCCTCGCCATGTGAGACAAACAAAATAATTCGCCTCACATGTGAGCAAAAAAAACAAACTTGACTCACTTAATGAAAAATAAGAAAAAAAAAATTGCCCGGAAGTATTGCTCAGAATGCATTGAAATACGTCAAAAATTGCCAAAAATAGCCAAATTTTCCCTGGACCCCTTAATTAAGGTTCACAAATTTCTGTAATTACTTCAATTTGCTTGTTTTTTGTTTAGCCCCTAAACCCCCTACAAGTTGTGCACCAGATATGTCTCCATAATGTACGGAAAGTTAAAAATAGCCAAATTTTCCGAGGCTTCGCCCCTG
>JXSR01S035025.1:53297-68073 GCA_000969725.1 Ophiothrix spiculata
GTTTGATTAAATTAAAAAGAATAGAATTAAAGTCTTTCTCCACGGACTCTTTATTACGTGTAAATTGAATTTTCTGTACTAATTTTATCAAACATCTCAATCAACAAGGCATGAGTTATAAATAACTATACTCTCAAATTGTTAATGCACCTAAAACACTAAAGAAAATTGTTATGTTATGTGAAACAGTCTGTACATACATAGCCCTTGTTTCGGGCTCTGAATATTGTTCAATTTAGTGTATACCTAGTTCTAGTGAAAAGTGGTTTACAATTTATTCTACAATCCCAATATTCTCTGTCATAGATATTCAAGCCATTTGTTGCATTGAGTCTTTTTCCCAGTTTGTTCCATTACAATACTCCATTCTGGTTTGTTTTTCCCAAGAACTGCGCAATACTACTCCAAGTTCATAATAAGTGTTGACGGACATGAAGAACGATTTACAACAGAAACACATCAAAGTTACTCATGACTATTTTAACAATCAAAAAACATTTTACCTACAAAGTGCACAACATAAAATCTATTAGTATTCTGAGCTTTCAGCTGAAACATGTTTGCACACATGTTTGTTCCAGGGAAAAACAGATGCTGCCCACGTAAACATGGTATATACATAATAAATTGCCAGGGTACCCGGGAAGGGGGAGGATGTTTAAGTTTCCAGGTTCTGTAAAATTCGACATTTTAGCTATTGTTTTAGAGGTAAAATAGGTTTCAATGTCAAATAATCGGTGCAACTGGGTTACCTTCAAACATTTTTTTATTATAGGTTGAATTATTATTTAGTTTTATATACATATTGCTTCTCTTAACTAATTTTTATAGTCCAAACAATTATTTAATTGTATCAGCGTTAAAATTTGGCGGATTGATTTTAAATTCGGCCTTTATCTTATATGGGAGTCAAGGTACTCCCAAGAGGGATTTCAGCAAATTTTGACTCTATGTCAATATTTGCTCCATTTTGGAGTCCCTTGACTCCCTCGTGAGTGTCAACATGACTGTCATGAGAGTCACGTTGACACTCACGAGGAGTCACGTAGACTCTCAGTCAATGTGACTCATCATGAGTGTCAACGTGACTCTTCATGAGAGTCATGTATGCTGGACACTCTTTTCAGACTTCCCTTTTGGCTGTCAGTGTATCTTAATTAATATTTAGCCAAAAACAAAAATCATAACTCAGTGCAATCATCGAGCATCTGGATAAACCCCATGAAACACAACATACTACCATACTACATGGCTTAGGTACGTTTGGTATGTCTTTATCATTTTTTAGCCAAACAAATTGCAATACTGCAATACTGACAACTATAAGTATATCCCTGTAGTTAAACATTCGAACACATGTTGTCCTCGCCCCTACCCAGACTTTGTAAAAAGATATAATCTATTTATTCGTTTCATGGAACACTTAGGTAGTTTAGCTATAGTATCCATTTTAATTGCTAGTTTGCTTCTATAATACCAATGAAACTTTAATATAACGTGATGCACGACTTTCGCACTTTAGCATAATGTTTCTTTGTGAATGATGTAATGCTATTGTAACTGAAGTACCAGATGAAATGGTTTACTAACATACAGTTGACTTATTATGATTTAATAACGAATACATATAACATGATATTTTTATTAGAACATTGGAAAATGTCGAACTTCATAATGCCTGTGTCAAAAACATACGGTCCGAAAATATGCCTTCGAATTTTACTAGAAAATTTGTGTTGTTTTTCATCATTGTTATTCCAATGAGTGCATTATTGTTAACAAAATCAAAACTGAATTACAGGACTATGCCTATCAATTGGGAACATCGCATTGTTTGAATGCTGTATTATCAGGTATCAGTTACAATCTACATGCATGTAGTAGCTAAACAAAAAATATGCATTATGAACTTAAGAACTTTATTGTTTTTTATTGTTAAATAATGGCAACAACAAAAAACCAATATATCAAAATAAACTGATTTGTTCAACTTCATGAATACAAGATTGTCCATGACTTAAATTAACAAAAAAAAGGAAGATTCTCCCCAAGTTATCAAAGGCTCGGCTAGTCAATATATGAAATATTAATGTATGTCCTGGTAAAAAGTATCAGAATGTTCACCAAAATCAGACGTAAATTGGAAGAGAAAACGGAGAAGTTGAAGTACCTTCTCTATATCACCGTATACCTTTACTACACCTCAAGGAACAGTCTATACCTTCTTCATTTACTTTTCGACCATGTCCTTCTTGGCATACAGTTTTTCAATCTTATGTACAGTTAATTGTTAAAAAATACCTAAATGATGGATATTCATACAAGACCAATCATATAATCTTTCGAGAAATAACTTACTCTCTCAAATATTAAATTCAAATAATATCTTAGCTGCAGCTACAGCATAAATGTATATATCAAATTAGACATGATAAGAGGATCATTATAATCTCGTAACATGGATGTCATATTTATGTAATGTTTATATAAACCCTTTTAGATGTATAAACGCTGGGTGCAGTAGTAGAAATAAAGTTATACAGAAATTTATATGAAGATTGCTCACGAAGGATTATTTGGCTATTTCAGCTTGAAATTATACATTCAGATATTAAACACTTATCATTCATAGAAATATGGGTTAAAATTCGATGTTTATTTGTATGTTAATCAAAATTTGACAATAGAGGATAATGTTGATATATCTCCTGAATAATGCTTTTTATATTTCACTTGTGATTATTTCAGGTATCCTTTTTCTACTTGGGCCTGGCTATGTCATAGTTTGTCATATACATATGTATAAACCAATTTATATTCACAAAACACAATAATATAATGTTATGATTTTGCACGTGGTTGTTATTTTTCATTATTTTCCTACTGAGTATATTAAAGGCATGGTCACGGGGAAGACGTTGTTTACATTTATCCTCATAGAAAAAAAATGTTGCAATGTATATCTATTAGGCCATATTAAAAAATACTTTTGTCTCAAAGCTCCCGCGCGCGTTAGTTTTATCGTGCGCGTTAGTTTCCCTAAAAATCCAAAAAACAAATTTTATTTCACCTTTTAATTTTTTTTTCCAAAAATCGTGAAAAGCAACTCGCAATCCAAGGCAAAATGTTTCGTTTCGAAGTTGTTTTTGTCTCTAAATTATGTACATTGTGCAATCACATTTATTGTTGAATTAACATCGTCACAATTCTGTTTCTTTGTTTTGTTTCAATATCTTGACAGATTCTACCATAAAGGAGTCGTCAATATGACTTTTAGAATCAATAAAAAAAAATTAAAAAAAAAGAAAAAGAAAAGAAATAAAATCGCATTCCGCATTAGGTTTTTGGGAGTTGGAGAGCTTTGAGACAAATGTTTTTTTTAATATGGCCTTATAATACAACTATTATATTAAAAAAATAGATTTGACGCTTAAAAACCAATTTCACAGAAAATTACATACATACTGTTCCCATTGTTAATTTACAAATTTAGAAAGTTATGCAAGTCAAATAATTTTTCATATGCTTTAATTTAACAAATTTGAACTGATCCGAGTATTCAATCATCGGGTTGTGAACATCAGATATTAATGAACAAATAATGTGCTGCTTTCAGAACAGATTGAATCTATATTAGATTCCATCTGATGCAATTAGTCAATAAAAGATATCCCGACATGTACACTAGTAGAAATCAACCTAAAATAAAGGCAATGCTGTATTTAAACGGTATTTCTTGTATATATTATATTGTAAGAATCAGTGGTGATAGGGTTGGGATTCGAATGATATACGATGTAACAATCAGCAACATCCATTGTTGTTGGTAAAGGGGGATGTGATTTGCTGAAATTGATGCATAATTTTGATGCAACCCATGCAAATCGGTAATAATACGGAAACTTACCTTCCAAAATATGTACAAAACGGTATTAACAGTATTTTTACAGTATTTAAACTGCCAATTTTGATGAATACCAGAACGCAAGACTGAACAAAGTCCACTTTTGAGTACATTCTTATAACTTCGGGTACCTTGTGTGTGAAGGACTAAAATGAACCCGCACCGCAAGTACCCCAAAAAGTCCTATATGTATTCAAAAGTTGTCAAAATCCATAGACTTGGGTCAGTTTGCATACATAATATGTTGTTTTATGGAATGTATCATAAGTAGTCAAAACCATGTTATCGGCCAAAATTTCTTGACATTGGGAGATAATTGGTGTTACGTGTAGGTTCTGTGTATATTGCTTTATTGCTTAGAAAACATGCACAAATTGAAAATCGGTAGTCTCATTTCAAAATGGCGGTCGAAAACCCTATTTAAGGAAAAGTTCCGCAGCAAATATATGAAAATTCTGTTTTTTCGATTGATTTTTTCAATGAAATTTGGCTCAGACAAGCAGAGCATAAGCACAGATGCATTACAGCACAAGATATATTAAAGGTTTACACAGAAATGAATACATAAAGCTTTTATTAATGCAAGGTGACCCAAGTCCACTGTATAAAATGACCCCCTGCAAAGCATTCCAAGCACAAATACTAAACCTACCCTGCGAGCCAAATTGGCATAACTTCAACATCAGAAATACTGTGAAGTTGTTGTTTTTTCTTAAAAACTACTCCAGTGGACTTGAGTCACTCTTGCATTCAGATATTCAATGTCAGTTCAAATACCGTATACTGATTTTTACTGATGAGTATAACGTATTTTTACTGATTTTTACAGTTATATTTTTAACAAAATAATGGGCGCTTTACCGTGGAGTGCACAGGAATTTTTTGACTGGGGGCACAAGCTTTAGTTTCCCCGAATGACACCATGGGAAGGGTATGATTGGATGTTTTAATACGCGCATAGCGCCCAAAAAATCTTTAAACATACTAATTTCGGTCAGCAAATTTTATATATACAATATTAACAATCGCGCGATCGCGTGAAATTTTTAACAAATTTCCTACTTGCAGCTAAAAATGGAGGTGAAATCTTGATAAACGCGCAAAGCGCGCAAGAGTTTTTTAACATTTTACGTTTGAATATCTAAAAGTTGATAATTTCGTCAGTGACTGAGTAGTCTATGAAAAAGTAAAGGATTTTTTTGACATGCGCGCGTAGCGCGCGAAAAAAAATCGGTAAATTCGCTAATTTCTGCTAATAAAACATACTGGGGATCTAGAGTGCGCTATGCCTCCCAGATTTGTAATTCCACTCGGCCCCTGCACACTTTACAGGTGTTCGCTGACCACTGTGGCCCAAGTAAGCTCCATTCCACACCAAGCATCATTTCAGGTTCTGTGGCAACCTCAAAGGGCGCTGAACCCTGATTACCCCACATGCGCTGAGTCGGGACTCGGGATGAGGGCTTCGTTCGTGGGAGCTGGTCCAGATCCCCGATTTACTCGAATGGAAATTTTCTTCCGACTGTCACACCCGACTGGGGAGCACGTGCCCCCCACCCCCCTTTGGGTACGCCACTGGCACTTTACCATAACCAATTAGTGTTACGCCATAAACCATTCTAATGTCAACCCCCAAAGCAGAAATTCTTGATGCAAGAAATAACGTTTAAATACAGCATTACCTAAATGTTAACAGAACAGTTGAACTTTAATTACAGGCAACGTAAAGTTACGGATATTGCCAACCGTGTATGAATCAGATGACAGTTGGAGGATGGTTCCATTCATTTTTTTTTCAAGAAACAGCGCAATTCTATCAAAAGATACAACACTGCACATTGACGGAAATCAGGTAGTACTTCAGGTGGCCATATTGTGTAATCATGCCCCGTACATACTAAGAAAATATTCGAGCAGTTAACTTATGCCCTACATAATATTCTGTTAAGCAATATCCAAGGGCTCAATGTTATACGCTTTAGTGCATCGTTGTCATCTCATAGTGAAAGTTTAAACCCTACAGGTTCCATGAAGTAATTTGATAGAATATTGCAGATAAATTTGATATAAAGGTTGGAATGTAAACTGACGAACCGTGCATAGAGATAACTTAATATAAGACGGGGAGGCGATTGTATGTGTGAAATGTAATATGTGAAGTTTATAACAAATTATATTTTTGCCCAGGAAAATGTGCATAACTTAAAGTACTTTTAAAAAATGAACTTTGATTTCGTTAACAGCCTCTTAATTACATGTATTCATTTGTTTTGAATTGACACAGTTCAGCAACAAAACATGAATCCTGATCAGGGCAATTTCAACAATCACAAAAATTTAACCTACAAAATGCACAAAACAAAATATATTGGTATTATGTGCTTTAAGCTGAAACATGTTTGCACATATTATGTTTGTTCTAGGGAAAAACAGATGCTGCCCACGTAAACATGGTAAATACATAATAAATTGCCAGGGTACCCGGAAGGGGGAGGATGTTTAAGTTTCCAGATTCTTTAAATTTCGAAACTTAGCTATAATTGTTTCATAGGTAAATATACGTTTCAATGTCAAATAATTGGAGTAACCAGGGCCCATATTCATGAAACAACGCTAACACTAGTTGGCTGCTAACTCTTTGTCTACCTGTCAAATTTTGACAGGAATACAATAGGTTAGCAGCCAACTAGAGTTAGCGGTGTTTCATGAATATGGGCCCTGGTTACTTTCAAACATATTGCTTCTCTTAGCTTATTTTTAGTTCGACAACAATACTTATTGTATCAGTGTTCAAATTTTGCCGATTGATTTTCAATTCCACATTTATCTCGCTGATTGTTGATTGTGCATGCGTTTCCTGTACATCAGGGTAGATATCATAACATAAAACATGGTTTGGGTACGTTTCGTGTATTTTTTTATGTTCAGCCAAACAAAAGCATAACTGAGTACAATTATCATGATTACTTGGCATCAGGAAAAACATCATAGCATACAACATACTTTACGTTTCATTGAACTATTAATTGTTAGCCAAACAAAAGTATAATTGCAATATTGTCAACTATAAGTATATCCCTGTAGTTAAACCTTTGAACACATGTTGACCCAGCCCCTACCCAGACTTTGCAGAAAGATATAATCTATTTATTCATTTCAGGGAACACTTAGGGAGTTTAGCTATAGCATCCATTTTAATTGCTAGTTTGCTTCTGAAATACCAATGAAACTGTAATATAACGTGATGCACGACTTTCGCACTTTAGCATAATGTTTCTTTGGAAAATGCTGTAATGTAATCGTGACTGAAATACCAGATGAAATGGTTTACTAACATACAGTTGACTTATTATGATTTAATAACGAATACATATAACATGATAATTTTTTATTAGAACATTGGAAAAAAAGTGACATTATTAAACTCTTTATATTTAAAATATTTTTTGAAAATCAAATACATCATATACAAAGAATTTTGATACAGCCAGTAGTTTTTAATTAGAACATAGCAAAACAATGCGACTGAATGTCGGAACTTCAGAAGCAATAACGCCTGTGTTATATACGGGATGCACTTCACAAAATAATGTCGCCTTTTATTAAGTGTTTTAAAATTAGCGCTGCAAACAAACCACTGTCGAAGTTCCTAAAAACGAGTGGGAAAATTTTAAATAGAGCCTAGATTGGTCATTGTTTTTTGATTAAATATTTTTTCCTAAATATTTCCCAGCATCTGACCATATACAACGCCCATGGTTTAGCTGAATTTTGACCTTTTTTGCATTCCCAGATCCTCCACACACGCAAACTAGAAAATTAATACTGTGCAATTTTGGCTGAAGTAGCAGACGCCACTTTGAAATGGGCTTTCACGAAATCAAACCGATAAACTTATACCAAAATTCACCTCAAATGCAAGGTTACGTCATAATCTTGAAGAAAAATACGATGAGAATAAAAGCT
This sequence comes from Ophiothrix spiculata, assembly GCA_000969725.1. NCBI lineage: Eukaryota > Metazoa > Echinodermata > Ophiuroidea > Amphilepidida > Ophiotrichidae > Ophiothrix > Ophiothrix spiculata. The sequence continues at coordinate 61,168 of JXSR01S035025.1, forward strand.
TTTCATTAATTTGGCGGGGAGATGACTATATTTGACCTTTGTTAAACATGTAAAAGAATAGGTCAGCTATTTACTGGTGTGCACCTTACGGTCCAAAAATGTACCCTCGAATTATAATTTAAAAATTGTCTATTGTTTTTTATCATTGTTAGATCCTCTTCATTGAATACATTATTATTAACAATCATAACTGAAGTCAACTTTTGTTATAATGTTATTCCAATTATATGGCTATTATAGCTCAACCTCTTTACCTAATCGTAGCTTCTGAGTATCTCAATTTAGCGTAAGTGCTTGAATCACAATCGAGCTAAAGTTGAAACCAAGACAATCGTATTACCTTCATTAAGCTAATGAATAACTGTGTAAAATATGGAGTATCCCATATTTGACGTTGTCAGAATGTCGTCAAACTTATAACGTTTGGAATTTCTCTAGGAATTGTTTTAAAAATGGGTTTTTCAATAGTTAACTGTTATGAACGCCAGAAGTTAACAGACTATCTTGCATTGGGTATCCTAACTGTATTTTAATAAATATATCAATTGCAAATATATATATATATATATATATTGCATTCTTTTAAAAAGGTTGTTGTTTTATGTGCATCGGGTATCCCAACTGTATCTTATTGTACGATGCCCAGTGCAAAATTTGATATAAAACATTCTGCTAAAAATTCGAAACCAATTTTACTTATTTCAGAGTAATTGTCAACAAATTGTTGAAGTATCATGTTATTCTTGCATTTCCATTATGTAACAGCAATTATATTTGAACAAAATAGTTGTTCTTGCTAGAACATCTTTATAGCAGTTTTAATCGAACTTAGTCAGCTTTGATTAGTCCTTAAATTAGTAGTGTCATTTTAAAATAAACGCCAAGGTCACAGTTGTAATAAACGGCTATATGTCATTAGCTTTCAATTCTTTCAAAGCGGTAAGCTTGGCAAAAAGTGTTAAGTATATAGAGTTTTCCACTAAATTAAACGAACTTATTAATTTCACCGGTAAAAGTAATTCTAACATTGTTTCTCTTGCTATGAGAGTTGAGCCTTTAATTTTAAGCACAGCTAAGTAGGGTTGATAATGTATAATTCCAATAACAAGATGCCTGAATAGTCAATTTAAAGTCATTAATGTTTGTTTATTGCTGAAAGAGTACATAACTTATGTTTGAATTGTGTTCATCGTGAGCTTATTCTACGAAAAGTGGAAATTTAATTGATTAAATGACTGTCTTGAAATTTCACTTGTTATGTCATCATATAACTGATTTTGTTGCTTAAAACTGTAAAAATAAGAAAACCATGAGAGAAATAAAGAGAGAGTTTATATGTATTTTTTGAAATCGTATCTACATGAATATGAGATGAATCTAAAACGAAATGTGTCAAAATTGATTTCTGTTTATCTATCTCTAAGGGCTCTGTCACACATCACGAAACGTACGAATAACGAACTAATAACGTACACTGGTTTGGTCATTGAAATACATGTAATCGATTACCAAACCAGTGTACGTTATTTGTACGTTATTCGCACGGTACGGTGATGTGTGACATGGCCTAAATCAGAAATAACGTAAATTGGTTACTACGAGTTGAACTTAAAACGATTGGGCAAGTGTCAAAGTTGTTTTCGGTTCTTGTCTAATAAGAAAAAGCAGAAATGGATTTTCTTGACCGGGCAGGTTCAAACAACATCGATCTAAAATAATGTGAAATATTTTACTTGATGTGGTTGTCACGTTTCTGTAGTCGATTTCACCGACACCACTTTTGATAAGTGGTGCCATAAAAAATTGTTATGTATATACCGCATTCTTTTTGATATTTCTTACGGTGATAGATGGTGAATCAAAATAAATGTAGTTTTGGTGACATTCAGCTTTATTATTTTTCCCAAACCGGTAGGCTTGTATTCGTGTCACAGTTTTGTTCAACAATAAATTCAAATACATGTATACAGGCAAATTGATAAACGCCAAATATAAAATAATTTTGCTATATAATATTATAAAATATATAGCAGCCCTGGTTAAAATAAATAATTCATTGACCAATCATGTAGTATATGAATGTATCATTCATTACATCGGGTGGTGTCATTAAAAGCATACTTGTGATATGCAAAAAAACACTTTGGTAAATAATTATTTTCTCTCTTTTTTTACAAAGGAATTCAGTGAAACCAATAAGGCTATTAAATAGTTGTCTACATCGCATTGTTTTCATGCTGTATTATCAGGTAAGTCACATTCATGTAGTCAAATTAAAATGTATTCCAGGGCCCAATTTCATAAACTTTTCTAAATTAGTAAGTTACTTAGTATCATTATAAGTGTATAGTTTGTTGCTTGTTAAGAAACCAACTAAAACACATTTCATAAAACTATTCTTTGAACAATTTACAATAGTTGCTTGCTAAAATAAGAATGTTACAGTGATTGAACAAGAGAACAAGGATTAACAACCAGTACTTATAGGACCTATGCAAATGAGCTCATTAGACGAAATTTAATTTTCATTTCCCGGGTATATCCCGGTGAATGTCAGGAAAACTTGGTCGCTAAATTTGTTTTCTCGACATGACCTGTCAGATAGGACCGGACTTTGAACCCCTGTAATCACAAGGGGTGAATGCAAATAGAAAATAGAGATGTGGATGAAAATCTTTAGAGGTTTTTCAATAAGATAAGTATATTATTGACAGTTGGGAATAACATTTTACATTACATTACATTTGTAAAAAAAGATTGTACATTTTTTAAAATTTACAATCTTTTTTTACAAATGTAAAAATGATTTTAAAAGCTTAAAAGCTTTTAAAATCATGAGGTCAAATCTAATAACGTGCAGCGTGTTTTACCAAATTTTATGTGAAATGAATAATACAAACTACAAGATAAGATATCAGACATTTTATTCAAGACTTTTAAAATCAGTAAATAAATCGCGAGAAAATTCAGTACAATTAGACATACGTAAGTGACATGATGTCGGTCATCACATTATCGCGATAACACGTTGAACACCGTAAACGACAAGTCACACCTTTCGAAGGTCTGGGACTATACATGCAAATATGACGTCATTTATCACGCACATGGGAATGTTTGACCGGTGGTGGCATCCATTGCACTGTGCATATTGTTTACACATGTTTGTTTACGGGCTAGGAAACGATAGAATCGTACAGATTTTTTCATGGTTATCTAAAGAAATTCCTTTGTAAAAGTAATTTATTGAAGGGAACTCAATCTAATACGATTGGAAAAAATAATACTTTGGTTTCAAAACAAAAAAGAAGAAAAGAAAAAAGAAAGGCCCGGTAGAACTCGAGCCAGTGACTTTTGCGCATCAAAAGTCTTGTATCCTAACCACTACACTACGTGAGCGCTGTGTCGAGTAATTGATGTTTTATCAATTATATATTTAACAATAGGCACGAGTTGCTTAATCGTTTGCTTCCGGGGTTATATGATGTTTTGCGCAGAAATGTTATGTCTTATTTGACCTCATGGGACCAAACGTCACATTCTATTACGTGATTGGTGTTTTACCCCAAACTATCACACAAATTTTAGCAAACCTGTTAAAGAAGTGTTTTCGCTTTCTATTGACCAAATAGCTTTAATATCCAGAACCGTAGATTTTTAGCAAAACGAAAATTTGACCTCGCTCAATGAAAAAAATGATCACTGAAGAAATTACATAAATGTTCACATATATTTCGCAAAATTTCATTTTTTTTGGATTTGAGGATGTTTTAACAATATTTGTTCAACTAAATGCAACATTGTTGTGATTTATGATCTATTTGGATGAGTTTATGGGCCTTTAAAATTTGTGTCTCAAATTCATGAATATTCATAAGCATCGTTGAAACAACGGTCTGTGCCGATTTTTTATACATAAAAAAATAAACTAAGCCGTATTTCTCGTACCTGAATGTTGGCTGTTAAATATCATGATTGCTTCCTAAGGACAATAGAAATTACTTGAAATAAGAATAGTTCTAAATAGAATTAATTTAAACAAGAATATTTCTAAAAACGAACATACTCCAGTATAGGGCTACAGACCATTATTTCGGTTAACATGACATATGGCACAATATGCATGGCGCTTAAATATCTTTTTTAAATGTTTGCTAGATACTGAAAATATTTGAATTAAAGCTACGAAGAGAAGGCTAAGACTATAAAGAAATATTTTTTTATAATGAAAAAGGGTTTTATGCGATTGTCAAGTAGAGTACATCACTTATTTTTAAAGCAAAAACCTTCAATGAATTCTTTCTGTTATGTTTTGTCTCTAAACGGTAACCCATTATTTGTAAATTATTTTTAATTTATAATTGTAGTTTTTGTTTTTTATTATCATCATACATCTCACTTTTATTTATTTCGATGCTCTTAATCTGATATATTTTGGATATTCGACACGTACCTACAACTGTTTCTTATATTATAAGACGATTTAAGGACTTAAAGTTGGCGATTTCATCCGTCTACATACATTGTGATGTCCGGATAAAAGTAACTTGGAATGGGATTTTAGAAATACCTAAGAGCTATTCTAATTTTAGCAAGCAACTAGGAACCTTGCTAAGCTTAGAATGGTTTTGTTAAACAGGTTTAGCAATGCACTAGCGATAGAAAAGAAGTTGAAAACAAACTAGGCTAAGGGTCAAATTATAGTTCCTTTTGAGCTACAAAATATTTAGTGTAACAAGTCTTTGTTATCTTAAAATCTAGTAATATAATTCCAATGTATCATCTAATCAATAACGGATAATTGGTGTTGTAAATCACCAAACATTTTCACCAAATACTCCTCAATGTGTTAGTATTGATTTTTCATCACCAAGCCTCCGTTATTAATAGAAAATACATTGGAACTATATATCAGATTTCTACATGGTAATTGTTGGTTGGTGGGTTTTTTTTTCGAAATTAACAAGAGCGATAATGAGTTTCTGTAATAAGTCAATAAGTTAAGATAATCCCCACTTGAGAAATTGCAGTCCGTAACAATCCTTGTGTTTACACAAGCGAAAGCAAAAGCATAACGCCTAGACTACTTTGTCGAAGACAATAGCCTATCCCATACTTTGATTAACAGGTCTACTTTATGTGGTAAGAAAAGTTTGTGAATGTATGAAAACTTGATTTAAATAACTGTATATTTGAGCAACATAAATTTGAATTTCAATAAGAGTTTTATAAGTCGACCCTGTAGTCGTTTTATGAAATGTTGGTATATTCGTCTCAATTACGTTTATTCTTTTCTTTAATTGGGATTTTGTGACAGTTTGTCTTGAATCATCAAACTAAAAGAGTTAAATTTGATTTCAGAATACCTTAAAATTACCATTTTTAATTGGGATTTTGTGACAGTTTGTCTTGAATCATCAAACTAAAAGAGTTAAATTTGATTTCAGAATACCTTAAAATTACCATTTGAATCACAACAATTCTATTTATAATTTGACTTCCCATTTATATTCAACAAAAACCTCCACCTTTATACCTTTTATCACAGGTGACAACGTTGGTTATTACTAATTTACGGAGCGCGACTTAAGACACACTTTATCAACCCCATTTAGACATTTCTGATGATAACTGACATCAGTCGCCGCTCAGTCACGTGAACAGAAGCAATAAGATGATAGTCAGTCATACCGTACATATCATCTCAGCATGCCCGATAATAAAGACGACTTAATTACATACGTGCATCTTGCATACGTGGCCAGCATCTGATCTGAATCAGAGATTGAAGGGGTAGGCGCAATATAGTGCTAACCCACATCCATTTTCCGACCACCTTTGTCCTGGTTTTGAAACAGATGTATTTAAAACAAGTTATCAATTAACATCTCTGGTTCAGTAAAATTACCACCATAATATTTTCAGCAATATCATTGCATGGCTAAGATTTAGCCGTTCAAAAGTCTAAGGGTGGCTTAAAAATCAGACACTATGGTTTAGCATTATATTCATTTAGAAACATTGGATGTCTTCTGGAATCATTAAATTTATAATACTTGCATCAAGTCCTCTTAGATCTGGCATTTTGAAAAAGTAAAACTAAGGCATCTAGTGTTTCTAGAAACTTAGAAATTGTAATGTGCAAGACCTCGGGGCAATGTTGTGCTAACCCTTACTTTACAAGTGACTGGCTTGTTTTATTGAAATCACAATATTGACTCCAATATTAGTCAAAATATTATCATTCAGCCATGTTCTTTATCATAATAAACTTTGCGAAAACTACGGTTTAACCATCTATCTTAAATTTACATAACACCAAACTATACATAAATGAATAATTTTAGAAATAAGAGGTCCATTGCAACTAAAACTCCAAAACACTTTTAGATGTTATGTGAACTATGGCTATAAGGATTCAAGGATTAAGTGATATTTCTACAACGATCGGACATAGGGTAAGAATGGGCTGAAATATGGGTTAAAATGAAACTCAATATTTATCTATAATACGTGTTCTTAATTCGACAGTATCTCTTATTATGGTACACATTCTATTATCATAACTCGGTAATTGTTTGGATATCAATGTCCTACTTGTGCCTACCTTCTGTCATGTTTATCCATAGGAAATCGGTCATGAAGTGGATTATGAATACGAATAAACAAAACGATATTCATGAAATGCAGCTATATATAGAAATGAACACTAACAGGTGTTTTTATTTGTAAATTGTGTTCCTATACTGTACAGTATACACTGAAAACCTAAACTGGTCAGTGTGACTAACTTTAAGTTAGTCCAGATGGTACGCATCTAGACTAGCTTTAAGTTAGTCAGTATTGCTGGACTAACAAGGATGACTAACTTAGCCTAGTCCAGCATGCTGGACTAGTCTCATTTTA
>JXSR01S035025.1:91259-104329 GCA_000969725.1 Ophiothrix spiculata
TATGCAGCTCACGGACTATTTTGATCATATGTCACTCTTAAACCTCTCTCAACATTATTGACGAATTAGCTATATATACAACGTGGATTAAGCTTAAAAGCTTGTTATCGTACATGCATGTGCACTGGCGTGCTCGACTAGCTACATCGTGGATTAAGCTTAAAAGCTTGTTATCGTACATGCATGTGCACTGGCGTGCTCGACTAGCTTCACTGACTAACGTTGCCTAGTCCCGCTTGACTAACGTATCTGCTTGACTAATGTTAAGTTAGTTAAAATGTGTACCGTTTGGACTAACTTAAAACTAGTCAGTAACTAGTCAAGCGACTAACCTAAACTAGTCCAGCTTGCTGGACTAACGTCAAGCTGGTCAACAGACTAACTTTAAAACTAGTCAAGCAAGTAAAATGAGACTAGTCCAGCATGCTGGACTAGGCTAAGTTAATCATCCTTGTTAGTCCAGCAATACAGACTAACTTAAAGCTAGTCTAGATGTGTACCGTCTGGACTAGCTTAAAGTTAGTCACACTGACCAGTTTATGTTTTCAGTGCATGATCATCGATGGGCATAAAACATCTGAGTGCTCATTCATTTGTGCAGTACTGTGCATTAGCTCCCTCAAGGTTGTGCTTTACTCAATGAAAGAAGTATCTTTTTGAAATGAAACGTCAAAGGAATTTAGCCTTAAACCGAAAATTGCACAAAATCTGTATTTTGAGACTAATCATGTGTTGATACCATGCCACATTACGCGGTAACTTCATCGAAATAGCGTATTTTTTGAACACAACTCTTTAGCTAAAACGTTTGACCACAAACCTGATTAAATAATGTTTTCCTAACTGAAAATAGAAGAAAAATGTTATGGTAAATAACAAACCTATTACTATTACAAGTTGCTCTCTTTTCGATTTGCCTTTCCAGTATCTCTCTTCAATCTTATATTAATCCCGTCACAAACCTGTCAAATAAGACCATGCTTGTGTCAAGTGTCTCATTAATCAGGCACTTCTTTGCGGGTTTCAATTCAAAACACCGATTGCTTTTATATTAAGTTCAACATTCACTATAGATCTAGTTCACTGTAACTGATTGTCTATTTGATTCCCGTGTTTATGGTTCATTGAGGTATTTTAAAGTGGTTTAGATCACGGAGAAGTCCGCCTTCTATAGACCATAACGGAATAAAGCGTGAAATTAATGTTGCGTGAGATTTGTTAGCCTATACTTTACTGTACAACCCGGACAATAAGAACAGGGGACTTGCATTCCTGCTGCACTGGGAATACCTATTGTGAAGGCAAAGAAGCATTTTGTGTTTGATTTCAGCTCGTCACCAAGGATAGACGACTTTCGTATGTCCCTTAATGCATCTTGAAAGTACCACAAATACGGTACCTTGTGACGTATCTTGCGCAGTCGAGTTGTGCGCAATGCGCATAACTTCAAATATGGTAGACTGCGCAAGATACGTCACAAGGTCCCGTATTTGTGGTACTTTCAAGATGCATTATGGGACATACGAAAGTGGTCTATTTGGTTTTGTGGTCACATATCCTGATGTGCAGATTTGCAGATTAACAATATTCATGAATTCTTCAAAGCGCCTGTAAAGTTTAATTTCAAAAAAAAATCTGAACTGAAGTATGAAAACATTCACATCTTAGACGGTCCATAAACAGACAAGCATATGGCTTAGTGGGTTTTGAATGTGCTGCTTATTACAGTTTCATATTTTTCTCCATGTAAAACTTAAACGGACAATAACTAGATGTTGGGAAAAGTTCATCGGGGTGTCATTGTAATTCTCATAACCATGGTAACATGGTTTTGCAGATGTGTAAAAAGTGGAAACAGGACCAGAGGTCGACTTTACGTCTGGTTTTAGATGGACAGTCACATATTTGTTCATTTTAACATATCCTTTATTTGCATCTTTATTCCTTATAATTCATTCAGTTTGTTTAATCAAGTAAATAAATCATTCAATCAATTAAAACATCTGGTCCTATTCTTTGGAATGCAATTGATCACAAAATAAAAAAAAATCAAAGTCAATAAAACACTTTCGTAAACAACTGAAGTGTCACCTCCTATCAAATTATCATTAGCAAAACTTTGTTTGGAGCATAAGTGACTTTTGTAGTTTCTTTGTTTTTGTCTTTGTTTTGTATGTGTGTTTTTTTCTGGGTTGTGATTACATCAGGCCTTCCTGGCCTTCATCACATCCCCCATATTGATTTGTTTGTTTTTTATGTACTTTTTTAAATACGTTTGTAAATATTGATATGGTAAATAAAACTGTCTGAAATGAAATGAAATGAAAATGAAACATATATATAGTTATTTTGAACAAACACGGCTGACAATGCTTTTGAATTCTAATATGTATTACATATATCGTACCATCTACTTTGAATTCGAATCAAGATGCCGAGAATTAATCACGAAAATCTGAATTACATATGTTGCCAATGCAACAATCAGTAAAAAATCTTCAGTTTGTTTGAATCGTATACTCAATCTATACATTTATTCTATTTAGTTTCATGAGTGGTTATTAATATTTTCTTTGTTTGACATGCCCTCCTTTCCTGTTTTCTGGTGAAAGTAAACTATTTTATGAAATATGATATACTACTTGCTTTAAAAACATATTTAACTTATTTCATGAAATATTTATAAAACTTGATATCATCATATAGAGTAACTTCATTGACATGCACATTGTTCGCATTGTTTTTAACCGAAGTATTACCGTATTGCAAGTATTCTATCATTAATGTTTATGAAACAAAAAATTGCATTTATGTCCCTGTTTATTTTTCAACTGAACTCACACATCTAAATGGCCCTAATGTTGTTTACGTTAACTTTGTTATCATTTATAAAAGAAAGAGAACCGTGTGAACAACAATTAAATACGCCAGTACAAGAAAACCCCATTTTAAATTAAATTAAACTAACAAAATATAAATGCATACAAATCTCTGAAAATGCTTTCACATCACTAAAAAGCATTTCCATGTCTATATCCCAATCATAGTGTCACATTTGACCTTGTAGTTGACTGTTTTATACATTGTTAGATAATTGTTATAGTATATATTTGCTATATTTAAACAGCCAGTACAAGAAAACCCCAACTCCGTGAGGTCCCCTCTGCAACTATATATACTATAACAATTACCTAACAATGTCTAAAAAAGTCAACTACAAGGTCAAATCTGACACTCTGATCGGGATATAGACATGGAAATGCTTTTAAGTGATGTGAAAGCATTTTCAGAGATGATATTTTGTAAGTATAATTTACAGAAGGGAGCAGGCTATTGGAGTCGGGGTTTTCTTGAACTGGCGTATTCAATTTTTCGTTGGAGTCTTACATTTTAGACAATTACATGAAAGCATTTTCTGCCTCGGGTAATCGTGCAATCATGTAATTACCTTACATTGGCGAATGGTTTAAATTTATCCCAGTTCAGATTATTTGTTTCAAAGCAATAAACGTATCTACCTACTACCTCTGATCCCGGTAGCAATTGGAAATCGTGCTCATCATAAGAAACAGGTTAAAGGGTTTGATTTTGAACCACGGGTGGAGTCTATGTTTTTGGAAACAGTGGTAGTTTTCAGTATAATTTACACTACCTCCACCGCTAATGGTCACTTTTCACGTTGTGTTGCTCAGCTCGAGCTCGGTGCTTTACATGTTTTGCATAAAAACATTTAAAACAATAGATTTAATTTAAATGAAAGAAACACTTCAATTGTATACTTTTCAATATCTTAATACCTTATTTGTAAGGAAAAAAGTTATTACAATAACACACCATTGCACCATTTGTGGTGTGACTTACATTATCTTACGACATTTAGGGCCACAATTTGCTGTCAACAATTATGGCATTTAGGGTCCAATTTTTGAGGTGATGAGACAAGCATGAATAGCACTTTAGTATGCGAGTGGTCCCTAAATTTGAATATATGTACTCGTGCAGAATATTCTGAAATAATAGATTTATAAATGGTCATGTTTTTTGAGGTGGGGGCCATTTGCGTTACATCTCACTCACTTCATCCATACCTAACTCCTTCCTGGTAATCGTTGATTAGAGTTGATAAATACCTTTATTTGGCTATTATTTTAATTGATTTTATAGACTAATACATTATCTTCAAAATCGTACCAAAATTATGACATTTCATACAATTATTGAAAAGTTGTGACAAAATTTGATGAACAATGTACATATCTCATCCACACCAACCACATTTATGCCTGTTTTCATCTCTGGCTAAATTAGCTTATTGACTTTAACCTTGTTATAAGCGTTAATTATCAACTTCATTCGGGTTAATTCCAACTTGTTTTTGATAAACAATAACTAGCCTTTAAAATCATATAAGATTTATGACATTTCAATAGATTTTTAAGAAGATATGACATAATAATGTATACACAATTGTTCATGAAGCCTCATCCGCCCCCGCCTCATCCATCCCCGCCTCCACCCCTGGTTAAGTAGCTTTAACGGTTCATTAAGCTTAATTAATCACTATATTTGGGTTGTATTCTGAATATCTTGAAAGTCAAATAAATTGTCTTTAAAATCATACCAAAATTATGACATTTCATTTGATTGTTTAAAAGATATGACAAAAATTAATGCATAAATCACTCTCCATGTAACAAATCCTCCTTTTATGGGTACGGTGCCCACATTAAAAAGCATGGCCAAATACGACTGGTTGAAATACATGGTTTATGTACCTCACGGGTTTTACAAGTATCAAGCATGACTAGTATCAAAATAAAGAGTCCAGTTCTCAAAATTTTGGTATTTTTTTCAATAAATAGTCCCTAAAGGTATATCAACAGGCTTTGATCTGATTGATCCATGATAAAAAAAAAATGATTATTCGCCGTTCCCCGTGGTTATCGCGCGACAATTAATGTGGGATTTTAAAGATATAAACTGATTGATGTTCAGATAAGGGAAACAAGAAAGAATTGGGTCATTCTGAGTTGTGACTTTAAAAAGGGAACACGAATTACGTAAATGACAAGCCTGTCATTGCAAATAAATTTCCAAAATAACTTATCCCATAAATGCTAGACGTCAATTCTAATTTCCTGTCTCTTTACCACCTGGTAGCAATCATAATACTTATTTTGGACAAAAATGACACCAATTATTTTCATAATTCTAAAATGAGTTAATAAATCTTAACATCTAGCTTACATTCAAATCACGAAACCTGGAAAGTAAATCAGTATCATCTTCATTTACATAAACTACATGAGAACGTCACCCAAAAACCATTTTTTCCCCGATTGTTTGTTTGATTTCAAGAATTTAAATCTACATATTTGTAGTTCAAAGAGAGTTTATTTTACTCTGTTTTGCGGATAGTAATTTATTATGAAAGTTTATGTACGAAACATTATTGTATTTTTTCAATACATCGTGATTTTGTTTTCCTATCTTATTTGTCGTGTAATATTTATAAAGTGGATACTATATACAAAAATTTGATGATGCATTTTGCTTAAAATTAATGTAAGCTGTATTTTGCCAAAACCAACTTGTTCATTTTTTCAGCTAAAACAGTATTTTGAGGTATCGATGACATTGTCTAGTTTAGCTCTTCCATTATCTATAGAATTACAAGATTTTGAAAACAAATGATGTGTTTAATAACAATTCATCGTTGGAGTTTTGCCTTTTTCATAATAATATGGACGAATTTTCTGCTTCACGTAATCGTGCAATCATGTATTTAACTTATATTCGTGTGGTAGCTATCAAACGAGTTCGAATACAGTATTTGTTTAAAAGCAATTAACGTAGAATTTTACATGATTAAGCGACAATTGAAATGCTTTTAGGGAATTGAATTCAAATAGCTAAGGTGAAGAAATGTAACCACAGCTTATGTTTATTCTTTTAGATTTAAAATTATAGAATAGTAAGTAGCTGACTGTCCCTTAATTGAAACAGTTAAAGTGCCGTGCATCTTCAAAATGTTTCTGAGGTTTTTCAAATTTAGATCATTATGTAAATATCGTAAAGGTTATATAACACACAACATTTCGTATACATTTATTGCAAAAGTATGCTATAGCACGAGTCAGGTGCAGGAGTATGTCCTTTTACCAAATTTGACCATACACTCCCGCTCGAAAGTATTTCCGCATAATTAAAAACGTTCAAAAATCTCATTTTTTATGATAAACGACCTTAAATCATCAAAGATTCATACTAGTATTATAGGTAACTTATCTATTCAATATGAATAAATAGATGTTTGTTTTAATATTTAATCTTCCATTGCAATAGAAATGGTTGATTTCATGTACCAAATACAAAATACACCACAAATCTCATTTATATGTTACTTATTATTTTTTCATAACTTCATTATTACCTTGTAACCGGATAGGACATTTTCAGGTTGTATTATATATAAACTCAATTTTTGTATGTGCAGACGAGAGTAGTAATGTGCATTACACCCCTTATTTTTCAAATGCAATGAATGCAATACCGGTGTGAAAGTAATAATAGTCCCCCTGAAATGGTAGTCCGCCTTCCATAGACCAACACGGAATAAAGCGTGAAACTAATGTTGCGGGAGAGTTGTTAGCCTATACTTTACTGTACAACCCGGACATTAAGAACGGGGGACTTACATTCCTGCTACACCGGATTAGTTAGTTCGATAATTATACAGTATAGACTCTGTCCAAAAATGATGAAAATCGGATAAACGTCTTTTGATAGGCTGAATAAAGTTTTTGTGCGGAAATACTTTCGAGCGGGAGTGTATAATAACTTTGTTCCCCCTGGACAAAATCGAGTACAAAAATAGTACAACATTCCTAAGGTGCACATTTGGAACATCATTTAAGTACAATTTGAGTACATTTATAGTACACAAATTTGTACTATATTTGTACTAAAACTGTACTATAATTGTGTTCCAAATGTGCACCTTAGGAATGTTGTACTATTTTTGTACTCGATTTTGTCCTGGGCCATTTATTTGTTTTAATATCTGCATCTTGGTGTATAGCACATGCATGTGGTAAGTATGAACTGCTTAATTCTATGTTGCATAGCATCAGCTTATTTCACTTTTGATAGCGCTTTACTCAGCTCCGTTTATATAATTTATAATATGGGCCAATATAAAGACACATCTGAAATTTTACAAAATGTCCATTCAACTTAAATCATATGTCAACCAGTATATTGGTAGGTGTATTACACTCACCGGAGCTGATTCATTTGTCTTGGTCAGACGAATTTCTTCAGAGCTGTGATCCTCTAGCGACGCTGGAACCAGTGTTGCCAGTTTTACCATCGTAAAGCAAATATTGCTGAGATAATAAGTGCCCTCGTCCCGAATCATGATGTTCTGCTACTCCCTACACCGAATCCATATGGATTCTTTGATCCAGCGTTTGATCCGTTCACTTTCGTGGTCTATTATATTGGCAGATTCCCAATTGATAACATGATTGTTTCTTGCAGCAAGGTCCGCGATAACGGACTTATTTTATTCGCTCTCAGATCTTTTTCTCTCAGATCTGGTAAATTTCCTATTGCAAACCTTTTCAGTGTCCGTTTCATTTTCGTTCAGTCTAATTCCAAACAATTCCATATAATGCCTAAATTTGTTATATTGTCTTTTCAAAAAGGTACCATTTTTATTTACACTAGGCTTGGAAACCGATAATATTAAACACATTCTTGAAAACATAGGACAAAATGAGCACGATTGGCTAGATTTTTTTTTATTTGTTTGTAAGAAAGGATTCAAGATTGCAAACACGACCCCAACTAACAACAACAATAAACATACGTATGCTATACCTTACCTGTTATCTGGGAGAGAATTAAGCATAAAATCCACAAAGTTTCCATCTTGATCCAAAAATTTTGTATATCCAACATCATTTTGGCGCCAAAATTCTACAAAAGTATATCCATGAAAAAAACACATACGCACTCCAAATCAAAAATCACTTTAGGTGCAATACTCCCATAAGATTATTCGCGTTAAATTCACCTTAAGTAGATAAAACAAAATAAAAGCGATATTTATTTGAACTTTCAGTCGTTTCATAGCCAGAGTATCCTTTCATAGAATATATATCCCGCGATGATTCTGGGACCAGGTGCAGTATGCCCCAACTGTGAATTGTCGAGTTAGTAAATTGGTTCGATGCCATGCAAGCGAGGTTTACTCTAATTGACATGAAAATTCACATCTGCATATCGCGTGCATCCATATACGTGATGGAATTGATACAGAATATGTTGAATAAGAAGTCTGTGATGAGTTATAAAACCGTTTTCAATTTAATTGTGATATTTAGTGATCCGTTATACAAAAGCATCCAATTTTTGGTGAAATATCATTCCGCGTCCGATTGCGTAAATCCCAAACTAGAATTTGATCGAAATACTACGTAATGCTGTTTCGATTATTAAGCGTTTCATGACATTGGATATGCTATTATATATGCTCCTTGAATTAATTCACATCATCAAAACCGATGAAATGTTTGAAGCAACAACTTGCACGACTATGATGAGAGAAAAGATATGATTTCAGTCACTCCAGCTTATTCCACACTTAGAGAAACCGTTTTGATACCAGAGCGCACGAACACTTAAGTGATGGGCAAAATTATATTGCAATGCGCTTGGATAAACTCCAAATGTACCAGGTGATGATAATTATTAAACTGGCGTGTCGCTTGGAAATGCACTTAAATTTTCATCCAAGCGAAAGTACCACTTTGGATATTAATGAAAATTCTTAATAGACAATATAAGAGCTTCTTCAATTTTATCAACCTTCCACTTATCTCCTGTATGCCCGAAATTATGCTAAGAAAGTTTTTACTCTATGTGCATGTCAATTCTATTTCATGTGTGGTTGAAATATCTGCGGTGTTTCTTGTCGAATGTCGTCACGTGGTGGCGTGATTCTGTTGAATACTGCAGTGACGTTTCACATCTGAAGCATTTACAATGAAAATTTAGCAAATATAATATCCATGTAGTAGAATTCGATATTAAATTACTGCGACATGTCCCTTTAATAAGATGATAATTGTAATGGCAGAATATAATCACTCTGTCAGGTAAATTTATGTAGTACATGTATGTTGATATTAGTAACCAAAAACATGAGATGCACTCTTATAACGAAAGGATCAAATTTGATCCCATAAAGTATCAAATATGAGCTTATCCTTTTTGGGATCAAATTTGATCCTTTTTGGGATCAAATTTGATCCTTTTTGGATCAAAAAGGAGTGTATTTGATCCGAAAAGGATCAAATTTGATCCCAAAAAGGATCAAATTTGATCCCAAAAAGGATAAGCTCATATTTGATACTTTATGGGATCAATTTGATCCTTTCTTTTTAAGAGTGTGGTATATCATTGGCAAGATTGTCAAAATATTGTAAAATCAACCTGTTTTACCACTCGACCCCCTCAAAATCGGCAAATCTTTATTAGCCACCCCCCCCCCCTGCAAGGAAAATCCTGGACCCGCCAGTGTATATTATTGTTGTTTATGAATAAAAAATCAAAGTATAAACAAAATCAAAGTATTATGCGTCAATCAGAAAACAGCGTTTAATTTAAAAGGTTTTTTCATGTAGTTTTATTATAATTTTGATTTGTCATGAAAGTCAGACATATACATAATTGCCATTACACTTTTCTATTCATTTAGGTTAATTAATGTTTGCCTTTAATTTATATCAAAACAATTATTCCTAGAGTAGGAACCGTAATTCGGTTGTTTAGTCAGATGTTTTGCGAACATTTTGTATTTTATATAAACACAAATCTCACGTGATGTGTTTTGTTTGATTTAGGACACTACATAAGCTTGCTCAGCTACATCAGGAAAGGAAACGGATCAATAAGGAAATTGAATTCACAGGGTGTTATTAAAAATGCATAATTATGAAAGCATGGTTGTCATTTTCTCAAATGTAATCATTAAAATAACACTGGACTGACGGAATGATTTTCTTTCTCTACATGTATAGTATTCATAATTTCATCGAATAGTTAGGTATGAAATGGTACGGATTTAAAAGCTGTTGGCAAATTGTGATGATGGTTTGAAATGGGCCTTAATATCTTCACCAGACCTTAAACTACAAGAAAAACAATGTCAGCAAAAATCTAGCCTGTTCAAAAAATGATTACGTCACTTTTAAAAAATGGTGGTAAAAAATTTTGAAAATATTATGAAAAAACAAGCATTTCTCTGAAATCTGTGGGCGAAAAAAATTCGTATCCTCTTAAGACTGTGAGAGAGTAGTCGTGTCTACTTTTTGCAGATAGAAAGAGAGTATAGGGTTGAGACGAAAGTAGGTAAGGTAACCGATTTTGTTGATAGTAATAATAAAATATATCAATTTTGACACGGATTTCTCAGTGCACAAAATATCTTAATTTGTGCTTGTCAACATATCTTCCTATAGTTGCAAAATGTTTCTATTGTTGCAAACGATGATAAACGATTACATCGCACCTGATCGACGGTTAACCGGTAGTTGAGGCATGAAGACAACCTTAACTAATCTCAAAATAGACAGGTACTACGTCTACAGATCAAAACTAAAATCATTTACTGTCGCTTTCTCACTATTATTATATTTCATAATTCATTATAAAAAAAATTTGATCACCTTGTTAATAAAATCACACTCAAAATGGCGACCAAATTACCAATTTTGACCAAAAAAATAGCTGAAGTTATTTTTTCTGTCATTATTCTGTACAAAACTAAGCGATCTACACTTTTTAAAATAAAAAGTGTATATCTTTATACTTCGGTCAAGAAAAGGAATACGAAACTGCCGCCATAAATGCATTTATATTTTAGCAGATAGCACACATAAAGCTAACTTTTTTTCAGTAACATCGGTACCCATAGACGACTGGTAATGTTAATATCACCAACAAGGACAAAAATCAAACTTGAACAAGGTCTGCATAAGCATATTTCAATGATAGCCACCATCTTCATACATCAAAATGTTGACTTACATTATCTACTAACTTCAACATAGCTTTTTATTATTATGATATTAACATGATGATGACAACTGAAATGGTTTACAACATTAAAAAAAGGATTGATATGTCAGATGAGACACTAATATGTATTGTTTTATCGTAAATTTGAGAATGTGCAAGGCACATTGATAAATGACAGCCATAATGAATCTCAAAACAAACAAACAAAAAACATATTGTTCTGTATTGGCGATAAGTTTAGTTATATACATCACTTCAGAATTAAAGTTCAACATAAGGTTAAAAACATGTATTTATCAAAATAGTGTTCTAGCTGGTGCCTTTGTCAAACTTTACAACAACACAAACTCCTTTATTTCACTGGACCATTTTACATCTGTTATTACGAATAACGAATTGTTGCTTTTGGTTTTTGTAATAGTCATTTTCTCTTTCAGATTCAGTGGTATGGAAGCGCTTCAATCTTGATTTACTTGATCTTCACTAAGATAAAAGTTTCATTAAGAATAAACTTTAAAAAAAAAAATTCTTTTACTGGTTCCATATGACGCGACCTGAGTCAGAAAAAAACCACATATCTTTTGCCCAATGTAGATTGTTGAAAATAACGGTTTTTCCAGCATTTTAAAAATCAATCCTGGATATTGGACTACAACATTTTGGGGAAACTTTGTTTCATGTAAGAAGCACTATTTACAGGTATGGGCGCACGCACACAAAATGAACCGTAACTGGAAACCTTTGCTATGACAATATATGTTTTTCCACTTTACCACGTGTATCAAAACAAATTGTGCACCGATTAAAACTGATTTTGACCTTGATAAAAGCACCAAATCATAATTTTATTGTTATTGTAGTAAAGCAGATTAAATAAGCTTTCAATTGCAGAAAAAATTATAGAAATCGGATGAAAAATTAAAAAAATATGACCAATTTTGTGAGTACTTTTAGCTTTTATCATAATGCCATAAACCGTAATTGTGATATGTAATATCTTGCTTAACTGTGTAAATCCCATTGGAATGGAAGAAAAAGAGACGTACTTACCAAATTGGTCATATCTTTTTTATTTTTCATCGGATTTCCATCATTTTTTCTGCATTTGAAAGCTTATTAAATATGCTTTACTACATTAACAAGAACATTATAATATGGGGCTTTTATCAAGGTCAAAATTAGTTTTAATCCGTGCACAATTTCTTTTGATACACGTGGTAGTGAAGAGATATGTTTATTATCTTTAAATCGAAACCAAGCACCAGCGAACTAGTCAAAGAGCGTTTGGTGAGAGGCAATTTTGCATATTAAGTAAGTGCGGAAGTATTGACATTACATACAAGAGTTTCTAATCGTTTAAAACAACGTACTTGAATTTGAACATCATCGATACCACATCGGTAGTATGGGAATACGAATCTTTTGTCAGCTTTTATGGAAGCCATTTTGTCACAATGCAACTCGGATTTTGAAGGAGTACGAAACAAAGAACTAGTATAAATCTTTAAAATTGAACTTGTTCACACTTGAATCTTAGAATATCATTTCTAACTTTATTTTAGAAATATGTTTAATTTCACATTGTTAACCTCTCAAGAGGTGGGCATATATGCGGCAACTGCTAATTGATTCTTTATAATATATACGTGTATGCGTGATATGAATTTTGGATTTTCAATTTCAAAATGTTTCACACTTTGAATAACTTTTATTGTAAATTTAAAATGATGTACTAGTCTTACTTCAGATACCATATAATAAGATGATTTAACTTTAGAGGTTATTCGGCCGCCATCTTTAGTCTTAAGTAAAGGTAACATCCATCGTACATGATGTAAAGAGCTCACATCTGGGCTTAAACAATTACCATGATAACTTACGATATACCATACATGAATTACAACATCTGGTCAAATTATGTCTAAATCTATGTTTTCTAATCCTAGCAATTGCTAGAGAAGCCATCCCTGATTTTAGAGTCT
>JXSR01S035027.1:0-14495 GCA_000969725.1 Ophiothrix spiculata
TTGAAATAAAGTGCTTGACAGATTTTTCTAAAATGTAGGATATTATCATATTAAACTTATTGTTAACTTATTGTTGGCCATAAAGTTTCATATAAATGTACCACGTGAATCAAATAAAATTGTGCACGGATTAAAACTGATCTTGACCTTGATAAAAGCACCAAATCATTAATTTCTTGTTATTGCAGTAAAGCAAATTTAATAAGCTTTCAAATGCAGAAAAAATTATGGAAATCGGATGAAAAAATAAAAAAGATTTGACCAATTTTGTAAGTACGTCTCTTTTTCTTCCATTCCAATGGGATTTACACAGTTAAGCAAGATATTACAATCACAAATTACGGGTTATGGCATTATGATAAAAGCTAAGAAGTACTTACAAAATTGGTCATATCTTTTTTTTTTCATCCGATTTCTATAATTTTTTCTGCATTTGAAAGCTTATTTAATCTGCTTTACTACATTAACAAGAAATTTATAATTTGGTACTTTTATGAAGGTCAAAATCAGTTTTAATCCGTGCACAATTTTTTTTGATTCACGTGGTATATACGTGCAAACAAATTTGAGACCAGCAATTACCGAGATCAATATAATGAGCGAGAAGTCGTGAAGCTATCGCTGTCCTCATAGAGAATTTTGTCTAAAAGGCGATGCAAGAAAATACTTGCTAAGAGCCAAGTGAGCCTTGAATTGTGTATATAGCGCATTTTTTAATCAGTCTTTGTGTATGTATTTGAGCCCTACATATGTTCTATTTTCTTGTATTTTTATGTTTTTTATGATGGAAAACCATAACTTGACTTCTGGAAATCGTGTGAAGTTCATTAAGGTGTCATTTTAATCCTTAAAGCATGGTCTTTTCAAATAATTAAAAGAATGAAAATGACAAGAGGTGGCATTTAATGCTGGTTTGGGATGGACGGTCACATATGAAAGAAAAAGAATAAATCAGTGTCATGTAATCAGTCTGCATGAAATATAAAATCTTGCCGATTTTAAACCGCAATTAAACAATAGTAATGTATGCACAACTACATTGTCAAGTCCGACCAACATATTTTATAAATGTGAATTTAGTGGATATACATGGGAGGGGAAAAGAGGAAAAGTCATCGAAGCCATTACGACTACTAATTCTAACACTTAGGGTGAGCTAGGAAAGCCGTTAGCAATACTATTAGTGTCAGCTACGCTTTTGGAAATGGCATATCAAGAGCGGACATCATCACTTGGAGACTGATTATGATGGTGAACTCGGTTAACGGCGTTTACAAGTTTTCAATGGATCATGTTCAGATTATGTCCCTGCACTCATAGAGCAAAAGAAGCAAGGCATCTTGTTTTATAGCTAACATGACCATGATGACCTACAATCTACATAAAAAGTATAAAGTACAGCTTGTACCAGCAGTGGCGGTGGAAAGTTACAATTTTAGGGAGGACGGCAAATATTTTTTAATAAAAAAATTTTTGAGCAAAAAAGGTCGGAGGGAAATCTGTCAAATCGGTTAATTTCAGCTACAAATTGTTTAAAAATCTTGACATTTGCGCAAAAATGGCAATTTTTTACTGAAAATTCGCACGAAGTGCGCATTTTTTTTTTAATTTTTCACATTTAAATTATTTTCAATTCCCTTTCCTTTTCTTTCCTTTAATTTTTTGAGGGGGTCCGCCCCCCTGCTTCCGCCGCCTATGATTACCAGTATCTCATGCGCAAGTATCAACCATGATCTGAAACATTGCCTACTCAAATTGGGGACAAAATAATGATCTACTGATTTATAAGATGACAATTCTTACTTTGTTTATCTTTTTTATTGTAGTTGTTTGCTTTCCTTTTCTGCTTTATACTAAATTCTAAAATGAAATCCCAAGAATCAGTGAGGACATCATTGCATTGGACTTATGTCCATAGTAAATTTATCTATTGAAAAAGTCACATTGTTAATTACTTTGTTTTAATATATAAAACTTGCATTTAAAGATTAGAACAATAGCATTACTCGTATTCACTACAAGCGTCTTTAAGTACATGAGAAGCTAGCTGGATGCCTGTCTTAATGTTTATTGCCCGTTTCTAAAACATTGACGATAAAATAAAACATTCTGTAATTTTAAAAACTCATGGTTTACATACAATTTGAAAAATGTAAACAATTGTTTATCTAGGCAGAAAAATCAATTGCAACATTTAAGTTGATTGTTGTGGAGAATGAAGATGCAAACCAAATAAAAATAAATTGGTAATACCTCATGCAAATATGTCTAGAAATCGTCACTTATCTAGAGATTGTTTTACCAATGCCTCCTGGGCGGGCAAATCATATATGCATCCATGAATTCATGACAATGCACCCTTAATACAAAGTTATTCATACTCTTTGCCCTTACGGGTATGCATCCTATGGTTTGACCCTCTTTTGAACAAATTCAATGTCCAGTGCTGAATTTATACTTTCCGGAAATGTGATAGATTGAATATGTCAGATTTTGTGCCCTAATGTTTTTCAATTTATGTAGAGACAACAACGATATATCAACATACCCTGGAGTCAACAGCATTTCGAACCGAGCTCTTTAAACATGAACATTGATATTGATTCTAATGACTTTTGAGGAAGCTTCAAGTTGCTGCTAATATTTAGAATGGAAGTGATAAAGTTTACTTTTTCCATCTAACTTGGCACAAGCATGTGATCTACTCGTCATTTGAAATATGAAAATCAGAATATTAAAGAGCAGTTGCATTGAAGGTTTCTATACTTTGATCAACACTAAATAGGCGGGTATTATGAGGCTCAGTTTGATTCATCCGCAAGTAAACATAATCCCTGTTACACGCGCGCCGTAGATAATGATGCGCGAGTCACACGTGCAACGCGCACTGCGTCTCCCGCAGTTGTGCTGCGTTGTGCTGTGTCCATCAACGCACGCGCTTATCTGTATCAATTCACGTTGTGAAGTGGCCCGCCTATTTGGTGTTGATCAAAATATATGAATAAGATAAATTATTACCTTCACTTTTAATGGTCAAAAAGAATGTCTACTCAATCAATCCAGTATTATACCTCTTTTCGAAATCTCAATATATTGTAAATGTTTATGAAAGTAACCATTTTATTTAACGACCAACTACATGTAGGATTGCGGTGCTCCGTGAGATATATTTTGGTCAGTTCATTAAAAGGGTTAATTTGAAATAAATGCTCATGTATTTATTAAGGCTATTGTTGAATTGAATTCATCTATATAGACTATCGGAGAATTGCTTAAAAGAATTAAAGGTACCATCCACTACAATCTGACAATTCAATAAACATGATAAAGAATATAAGAGACGGTATATCGGCTATAGTCATCGTATAGAGTAAAATCCATTATTACTCGATGAACACTCACTATTTTTAACCTCTAACAAGTGATGAAGATTTTGATCTCCATCATGGCACTGCTCAGAGGCAGGGATGCAGAGTCATTAATTACGCTGAAAACAAGCCCTTATTCATCGGTGAATAAATAAGTAGGAGGTTGCTTCTTGTGCTTCTTGTAAAGCTTAAAGAAGTACTTGTTCTTAACACAGAATCCATTCAAAATGCTTTAACTGCATATAACATTTAAATTGCATGTAGCAAATGCAAAAAAATGTATGAGAAATAATTGATTGCAATGTAATTCTTTCGAATTTGTCAACAGTGTTATACGGCAAAAATATATTCAAAACTCATTAATTGATGTCGATGCCAAAAATCAGTCTACATGTACAAAAGAAATAGATATTCTTACTATAGAATATTCATAACCATCTGCAAAAATATTCCATTGATGCATTGGTATAATTTCAATCTTTTTAAAACGTGAATAGCACTAGTTGTATTAGATGATATTTACGACCTAAATGAGACAAACTCCTTTAATGATTATACGATTTACGCAGGGAGTTTCCCAATGGCTTTATAGACAAATCCCCTCAATAAATTCTCGCTTCCGCCTCCTCCTCCTCCTCCTCCTCCCCGTGGTAAATTTAGGTGGACCTTAAGGTGTCCATTTCTACATTTAGCAGACGACAACTAGACCTATTAATGAAGCAGAGCGCGTACGGAAGCATCTCTGATAATCCGGATTTTTAAACCTAAAAGCCTCCTATTTCCCTTCCGCCTTACACCGCAACCTTAATGTGTTATAATACGTACCGAGTAACAACCCCCCCCCCTTGGTTAGACGTGTTACAAAAAATGGCTTGGTTAGACGAGGGTTAAAGCTTTCTATATTTTGATCAGGTTGCTGGTTGCCATCAACATCATGTATATAATGTGAAGAAATAAAATCTCCACATACTTTTATACCATTGACAACAAATTTGTTACAAGATTAGTGTAAAAATACAATTATATACATGTATATATATATTTTTTTTTTGTATTATTTTCATTTGTTAATGTTATTACTTTTCTTGAGCCAAATGAGACAAATTTATAAATATATTCTGGTATTTATCACTTAAAACCAGTGATTGCAAAGAAAATACATCAACCTGTATGTTAAATATTACTTAATACCCAAAATTGTTAGGTGTCTCCCATTAGCTCAATTGGTAGAACATCCGCCTGGTTCAAAATCCAATGAATTAGGGTGAGGTAAGTGAAGGTACAATTAAAGGACTATAGAATGTATATGCATGGTGTTAAAAATTTCAGGTGCATGTAGGAAGCCTATAAACCATCCATATACCATGTAAAATAAAATTGGGTACTTTTTTACCTCAACCTTTTCCGAAAAAATGAAGGACCATGCTTGCAATGCACATGTCCGCACATGCTTGCATTGCAACCTTGGACAAGGTTGCAGCGCAATCTATTAGGTGATATTTGGAACAATACGGGCATGCGATGCAACCATGCGCAAGCACACGTTGCAACCATGCGATGCTCTGCATGCTTGCAATGTACCTGCACATGTTTGCATTGCATGCATGCCCGCATTGTTCCAATTACAATCTATCAGCTTGCGGCGCGTACATCTGAGCTGCTTGCAGCAATTAAGCATTACAAGCAGGCACGTGGTTGCATCGCAAGCACATGAAAGGTTGCAATATAGTTGCGATTTTCATAAGGGCACCTAAGGCCGTCAAAGTTCGGGTGTGTGTGTGTGTGTGGGGGGGGGGGGGGGGGGTTGGTGAGGCCTGGGAAAGTCGCCATTTAAAAAAATATATGCTATGTTGCTGAAACTTGCTGAACCAATCCTTTAAAAGTGACGAAGCGATCCTCGAATCACGATTGACAGTTTTTTGCCGAATTAGTCGTGTTGCATGCATACAAACCGACGGATTACTTTAAGAGATGCAGACCTAAGGAAAAATAGAAGTTCCCCTCAATTTCAGCGCAATTCCGTTCAAAAAAGCACTGATGTGCCGATTTATTCTATCTTGCATCAAACAGAAATCCCATTCTCCATGTCTGTAATGGATTTTTGAAAATGGTAACTGTAATGTCAGTAGAATTTCATCATCTCTCCTAAAGTGATATCATGATTCTTTCTACAGAGATATGTAACAAGGACAGTAGTTAAAAATAAATGAAGCCAGTACTAATCGTGACTCCAAATATGGTCGATCATTACTGTACGTGACATGTGTTTTAAAATTTGCTTTGAAACATAACTTAATATTATAAGTATTGATAAATGGTTATTTTAATTCAATCAGAGATTTTCTTCAATAATACGTTCGAAAAATTATGATATGTCATCGATTTTAAACATGTTTAAAGTTTTGTTGTTTCTGAGCGTCTCTTTCATTCTTTCTTTCTCTAAGATTCTAAGATATCCCATTATGTCAACAATTCCACGAACAAATATGTGCCTTTCCTATTGTGCAGAAAAATGCTTATAAAACACTCGATTAATCGAGGTCACATATCTCACGAAGCATTATAAATAAACTCATAAAGAGTTTGTTATTATTGAAGATGCATTGTTTTACTAAATTATGAATGAATCGATTTGTACTGTTACACAATGGCAAAATCACAACTGAATACAGGGTGTCCCAGAAAAAAACCTTACAATCTTTTAGTGTAACTTTCTTGGTTTTAACGGATAGTTAGAAAGTATGTAAAAATTGCATTTTATAGCCCATGAATTGAACTTTCATATGTCATTTGTTTCATTTTAATCAGTAGTGTGCAACAAAAGTTATGCTTTGTCAAATATTTGGATGTAAAATGTTCTGGTCCAGTTTTACGGTTTTCTGAGTTCCCCTTAAAGGACGTTCTATTGAGTATTGCCATTGATCTGCTTACTCAACCGTAACAATGTTTACTAATTTAATATT
This sequence comes from Ophiothrix spiculata, assembly GCA_000969725.1. Lineage (NCBI taxonomy): Eukaryota > Metazoa > Echinodermata > Ophiuroidea > Amphilepidida > Ophiotrichidae > Ophiothrix > Ophiothrix spiculata. Next base: position 6,332 of record JXSR01S035027.1, read on the forward strand.
CTCTTTTACCTGTGCTGAAAAAATGATCAAATTTGAAATAAAAACAAGACAGATATGATGAATTTTCTAAGGTGACTCATTTTTATTACATTCAGAAACACCCCTACTTTATGGCCAATAATCATGATATTGGACCAGACAAAAATCCACCCAAATATTTGACAAAGCATAACTTTTGTTGTACATTACCGATTGAAATAAAACAAACGGTATCTAAAAGTTCAATTCATGGGCTATAAAATGCTTTATTTACATACTTCCTGACTATCCGTTAAATTCAAGAAAATTACACTCAAAGATTGTAAGGTTTTTTCTGGGACACCCTGTTAGAAGATATAATAAGAGCGTCGTATTGTAACATCTCAAATTGGTAGATCTGAAAGGTCGAATCAACTGATTTCTAGAACATAACTGTTAACTCTATAAATACCACAGAAGTATGGTGAACAAAGGGCATGAAGAATCTTACTTGTTTGGGACTTTGTGGGAAGATGTAAATGCTGATTCAAAAGTGTGATGTTTCGCCAGAATCTCCATCAGAGACAAGAAGGAAAGTTGGTTTTGATACATAATCTAAGATAAATTATAAAGTTGTTGTTTGTATAAACGTTTGTTAGAACGTTATGCACACGAATATATATAAATTTACCCAATTTGTCTTTTTTTTTTGGAAAAATTCTAAAAACAGAATTTCCAGAAATCTTAAGATTCTATGTACGCTTTCGACATAGTACGCACATAGATGTGTTCATTATTGTTTTAAGTTGCACAAAAAAATGCAAGATGAATCTGATAAATTTATCCACGCTACTTTGCTTCAAAATAGAGGGGGTGTCTTAATTTTGTGTTTTGTATTTTATTTGAACAGGTCCCTCTTACAATGGTCCTAAACTTGCGTATACGTAAGGGTGATATTATCATATACAAACGGGAAAGGAATGTTCATTTTGCATTTGTAGATATTATAACCATGGGGTTAGACCAAATGACTTAACAACTTAATTCCAATAATCGGCCGCGGTATCCTTACGAGCATACTAAGTTCAATGATCATTCCATCCGCTCTGAATTTAAAATGGTGATAAGTATTTACAAATTGACATGGTTTTGTTTTGTAAACCTGAATTTATACCCTGGAAAATGTCAATAAACTGTATCTAATCCCGCCATGATATCCTGATGAAACAAACCCTTCATCATGATCATATATATACATCTCTGTCATAGGCGACGAAAAGTTGCTCTAAATGTAATTAGGGATGTCTTTGCATTTATCATTTGCTAATAAAACCTGTAAGGTCAAACATGGATCATATATGTCAATATTAATAAAACCGCTGTATATTTCATAAAATTAACGCTTTAAGGGTATTGTATACTGGTACAAATTGTTGACTACAGAAATATTCTTTTTATTTCGAATGAAAAGGTTTTTTTTCTCTTTGAATATTCTATATGTATCAGTTACTGAGTATAAAAGACAAAAACTCCTTTCGAAATTGACAGAAGTTTACACTTGTTACATTTAACAAAATGAAGGTAAAACCCGTACATTTTCGACTACCGCTTCCATAAATGGTATCACGTTAAGGTTTAGGCTTACGAAAGTCAATAAATAAAATATACACCAAACAGTCCGTTAGCTATATTGTTTCATTTAATGAACAAAGCCATAGTATATCTTTGTGCTGTCGGTCGCTGAACACAATAAATATGCGTTCCTTACATGCTGGACTCCTTAATTCACAGAATTCAAAGCATCTGACAGCGGTAATGAAATGACGAGTTTTGGTCTTGCTACCGGAATTCATTAAGGCACTACCAGATGAATCTTTGTTGTCTGTCTTGGACTTATTAGTCCATCAACATCATCAATTATTTCAAATGACGTGCCATTGTTCGAATTTTCTATTCAAATAAAAAGTAAATCTTAAAAGGCTTAACAATATAAAGTATGTACAATTTTGCAGTTGTGGAAACAAACAGGTAAAAAATACCTAGATAGTAAAAAGAGCCACGAATTTACAACATGCAGTGCTTTAAAAAAACAATCTGTCCAATAGGAGGATGACAGTCATCAAAACAAAATTGTCAATTCATCAAGTCAATCATGGTTTTATTTACACACAACAACTCTAAACAAACAAAACAAGTCAAAGGTTATCTTTTTAATTCTTGACTTTTATGTTAAATAGTTTACTTTAAACGGCTCATCCCCGATAACAACTTTGCTAGACCGGAACTTTCTTGATTATACGCTAATCAACAAAAAAGTGGATTTTGTTTGTCAACCATAACTCCAAAACAACTTGGTTCATGAAGTTAATAATTTTCTATCAACTACATATTGAGAGATATCATTGATTCCAAATAATATTTATAAGTAAAATCTATTTATCTCTAAATTTCTAAAGATGCACAAAATCTTTGCACCTAAAATTTGTTCAACTGACATGTCATCGATAATGATTGACTGAAGGAGCGATACTTAAGTAAACATCCTTTAAAAATGTATCTTAAATCACTTGAAAATTAAAACTCAATGATTAGAAGAACTGAAACCTTTCGAGAAAACTTAAAAAAACATGTTTTAGGTATTTTGGATTTTTAAAAAGTGGTCCAAGCAGTTGTAATATTACAACAAAATGCGCACATGTTAACTGTACTTTTAAATACACGCATTCAATGTTTTTTATCGTAAAACTGTATGTAAATGAAAACTTGCTAAATCAGTCATAATCTCTTTTTATGCTTTAAAAATTATATCTATTTTGGTCAAATTGTTCTCAACTCTTTGGAAGATTTTTTAAAACTCTTTCACATTCAGTTTCCTTGAGTGACTCAAACAAGATGCATTACAAGAACAAACACATTTTCATTATGTCTATATCATTTAAGTGTTCTACTGGTAAAACTGGTACATCATAAAACTATTCTTGTTTAATTTTACTCAGTTTACTCAGGATCATGGTATATACAAAGATAAAAAATCCCGAAAGCATCTTTTCCCCCGTAACATTTCATAGTAAATCTTACAATGATATGCTATACACATGCTGTTGATAAATTGACCATGCATGATGACACACGCACTATCTTCTCTTATAAAACAATTACCTGCTCAATTTAAATTACATGCTCTGATCAGTGCCTACGATATTTATATATCAATGTGCCTTTGCTGCAGTTTGAGATTTAAGACAAATGTTTTGAAACATTTAAAACAAAGTATTAAAGTGCTTCAAAGCACTTCTACTTTATAGCTTATATAATAGATACTTTTTGTTACGATATGTTATAACTAAATTCACATAATATGTTTTTGATGTCATTTTTACAATGTACAAGCACATTTTTCAAATTTTGTAACAACGAGGCTTAACATAGCACTGTATAAAGAAAGTTCTGATAATTCAGAATTGTATGTACTTCACTTACGACCATCATGATTGTGAAGCAAACTGAAGAAAACAAATTGATACGATATCATACTTTTACTTGTATATGAAGTGTTTTATTAATATTTCTTTAATCTGACAAATACTCATATACTAGTATCTAAGTCTTTAAATAACTATCTGAATTACGTCAATACAGCCTTATGCTCTTAGAATGAGCTTTTGATTAAAATTATAACGTATAACGTCTTCTTGCTCAAAAGACGTCATAAAGCCTGTAAGATAATATTGTTGACAGATGCCAATCATTCCATTTGCTTTATAATTTTAAATTAATGCTTAGGTGAAATTAATAATGATGAAATTTCCTAAATGCAACAAGTATATTAAACTGTAATCCAAATCTTTCAAATTGGGCAATTTGCGTCGATCTATCACTTGCAGATAACGCTCATAGGCGAGCTTTTTAGCCAAGAACGTCACTGTGGCACGTGTAGCCGTTTACAGATCACTTTTATGGCAGCTAACACGCGGTGAGTTCTCGAGGGAGGAACAACCGGCTATCTCGCACGTGTGCTATCGATATCTAAGTAAAACTTTGCTACTAATTTGCAACCGTTGATGCATGTACTGGTCAGATTCATTCATTTTAATTTAGATGTTTATAGAAGCAAAGACACACTGTTAAAATGTTAGTAACATCTCATAAAGACAACATCATGTAATTAGCATATTCGTATTATAAGATTTTTGTTAAGTATATTCTTCTGTTTTAAATTAGTTTTTTTTTATCAATACCCATTAAAAAGATGGAGGAGAAAAAGAAGAAGAACGACTAAATAAGATGCCAATATTATAGCCCAACCATTTTATATTTATATCTTAAACGATAAATGTATAGAGAACATCAAAAGTCAGTGCAATAACTAGTTGGACCAGTTAGAGTAATTCATATGGTATTTTGCTGTCTATATAAGATAGCAATGATTTTTAAAGTTTACTGATTATATTCAGTCGCCGCAGATACAAGAATTGTGATTTACCTGTTACCATACTAGTATTCCATCTTAATGAAGGTATTATATTCAACGATGCTCTTTGTAAATATCTGTGATCATAGAATTAAAATGTATTGTAATTAAAATTTTCTTTTCTTGCCGTCAGTTTTCTTTGCCTTTTGATATCTAAAATCAAATTCACTTCGCAATCAATACATAAATTATTAGTAATAATTTAAGCAATTCATATTGAATCTGATCTTTTCAATATTTTATTAATTTGTCTTTGTTTTCATTCAATTAAAAACACCGACATATCAATTTGAACACAAGCAACTTCAAGTGTTAAAATAACTAAGAATGCCAAAAGCAATTATTATGTGTCAAAAGATATCGGTCAAAAATCAGATATAATAATTTTGATTCTAACCACTAAAATCCAATGAATAAAATGTCCACATCTTCTCTATGTGACGAATAAAAACAACGAAAACCTGTTTAAAATGCTAAAGGCAATTTTTGAGGGTGTTTCGGCAATTCACGTGCACGTTCCTATGACACCAAAACATTGATTTTTATTGAATTTGGTTAAGTTAGTACAATAATTAAAAGTGTATTTGATTATCGAATCAACTTTTTCAAGATATGTATCTGTTAATGAATTCAACAATAATTAAAACACATGCTATTTATAAATGAGATAATAAAGTTTAGATGTAGGCAATTATCATATTACACTTATTATATTGTAAAGTTCCATATAAACATATAAAAACTTGAGGCCAACAGTAAGAGAGACCAATATAGGGAGAAGTCATGAGCTATCACCGTTCTCATCAAGAATTTTGTTCAAAAGTGCGATGCTATCTACATGATGCACAGAGGCAAGGAAATACCCTCTGAAAGCAAATCAGCCTTCGCACTGAGTATATTTACATGCAATATTTTTCTGAAAACAATCTTTAACTATAGTCAGAACAGATTAAAACTTAAAAATATTATTCCTACTCTAGTTTTTCTACTAAACTACAGCATCTTTATTCATGTTATGCTTTTATATTGATCCACATGGAAAAGACTTTTAAAAATGTTCATGTAAAAACGGTGTAAAAGAGCATGTATACCGTGTAGCAACATTGTGCAGGCGAGGTTTAAAAAATAGCCTTCTTTAATTCTTTCATAAAATACACCTTTTTTGCATAAATAAAGTATCTGTCAACAAGCATTTGTGTCATCTATGACCTATTTCACTCAACCCTTCATGAGTAAAATTAATCAGTGTCATATGATATAAAATCTTGCCGATTTTAAACCGCAAACAATAGTAATGTATGCGCCACTACATTGTCAAGTCCGACCAACGACTTTTACAAATGCGAATTTAGTGAATATATATGGGAGGGGAAAAGAGGAAAAGTCATCGAAGCCATTACGATTACTAATTCTAACACCTAGGGTGAGCTAGGAAAGCCGTTAGCAATACTATTAGTGTCAGCTACGCTTTTGGAATTGGCATATCAAGAGCGGACATCATCACTTGGAGACTGATTATGATGGTGAACTCGGTTAACGGCGTTTCCAAGTTTTCAATGGTTAATGTTCAGATTATGTCCCTGCACTCATAAAATAAAGAAGCAAGGTATCTTGTTTTATAGCTAACATGACTTACAATCTGCATAAAAAGTATAAAGTACAGCTAGTACCAGTAGTGGCGGCTGAAGGTTAAAATTTTAGGGAGGACGGCTAATATTAATGAAAATTTTGAGCAAAAAAAGGTCGGAGGGAAATCTGTCAAATCGGCTAATTTCAGCTACAAATTGTTTAAAAATCTTGACATTTGCGCAAAAATGGCAAATTTTTACTGAAAATTCGCACGAAGTGCGCAATTTTTTTAATTTTTCACATTTTAAATTATTTTCAATTCCCTTTCCTTTTCTTTCCTTTTATTTTTTGAGGGGGTCCGCCCCCCTGCTTCCGCCGCCTATGATCACCAGTATCTCATGCGCAAATATCAACCATGATCTAAAACCATTGCCCACTCAAATTGGGGAAAAATAATAATTTACTGATTTTATAAGATGATAATTCTTACTTTGTATACTTATTTTGAGTTTGTTTTTCTTGTTTATTGTTGTTGTTTGCTTTTCTTTTTTTGGCTTTATACTAAATTCTAAAATAAAATCCCAAGAACTTAATTTCATCCAGCAAGGACATCATTGTATTGGATGTATGTCCATAGTAAATTCATATATTAAAAAGTCACATTGTTAATACTTTGGTTTAATATATTTATAAAATTTACATTTAAAGATTAGAACAATAGCACTACTCAATACAAGCGTCTTTAAGTACATTAGAAACTAGCTGGATGCCCGTCTTAATGTTTATTGTCCGTTTCTAAAACATTGATGTTAAACATTCTGTAATTTTAAAAACTCATGGTTTATATAAACTTAGAAAAAGGTAAACAATTGTTTATCTAGGCAGAAATATCAATTGCAACATTTAAGTTGATTGTTGTGGTGATAGTGTAGATGCAAACCAAGTAAAAATAAATTCATAATACCTCATGAAAATATGTCTGGAAATCGTCACTTATCTAGAGATTGTTTTACCGATGCCTCCTGGGCGTGAAATCATATATATGCCTTCCTGAATTCATGACAATGCACCCTTAATACAAAGTTATTCATACTCTTTGCCCTTACGGGTATATATATCCTGGTTTGACCCTCTTTTGAACAAATTCAATGTCCAGTGCTGAATTTATACTTTTCGGAAATGTGATAGATTGAATATGTCAGATTTTGTGCCCTAATGTTTTTCAATTTATGTAGAGACAACAACGATATATCAACATACCCTGGAGTCAACAGCATTTCGAACCGAGCTCTTTAAACATGAACATTGATATTGATTCTAATGACTTTTGAGGAAGCTTCAAGTTGCTGCTAATATTTAGAATGGAAGTGATAAAGTTTACTTTTTCCATCTAACTTGGCACAAGCATGTGATCTACTCGTCATTTGAAATATGAAAATCAGAATATTAAAGAGCAGTTGCATTGAAGGTTTCTATACTTTGATCAACACTAAATAGGCGGGTATTATGAGGCTCAGTTTGATTCATCCGCAAGTAAACATAATCCCTGTTACACGCGCGCCGTAGATAATGATGCGCGAGTCACACGTGCAACGCGCACTGCGTCTCCCGCAGTTGTGCTGCGTTGTGCTGTGTCCATCAACGCACGCGCTTATCTGTATCAATTCACGTTGTGAAGTGGCCCGCCTATTTGGTGTTGATCAAAATATATGAATAAGATAAATTATTACCTTCACTTTTAATGGTCAAAAAGAATGTCTACTCAATCAATCCAGTATTATACCTCTTTTCGAAATCTCAATATATTGTAAATGTTTATGAAAGTAACCATTTTATTTAACGACCAACTACATGTAGGATTGCGGTGCTCCGTGAGATATATTTTGGTCAGTTCATTAAAAGGGTTAATTTGAAATAAATGCTCATGTATTTATTAAGGCTATTGTTGAATTGAATTCATCTATATAGACTATCGGAGAATTGCTTAAAAGAATTAAAGGTACCATCCACTACAATCTGACAATTCAATAAACATGATAAAGAATATAAGAGACGGTATATCGGCTATAGTCATCGTATAGAGTAAAATCCATTATTACTCGATGAACACTCACTATTTTTAACCTCTAACAAGTGATGAAGATTTTGATCTCCATCATGGCACTG
>JXSR01S035032.1:6033-25456 GCA_000969725.1 Ophiothrix spiculata
TTAAGCGGAACTCGCTTCTGATGATTAGGAATAGAAATACCAGTAGATTCACCATCTGAAAAATAACAAGATTATCAAGCGTTCCAAGAGTCTGTCAATGTGCATCGCTTCAGCTAATGTGCACTACTCTGATATAGCACATGTGTAAAGATAAGTGCTTGTCCGCTTGTCCGGGACAACCAAAATGACTGCCGGACAAGTGAAAATAAATCGGCACTTGTCCAACGCACAACAATAGCTGTACACATACAAATCACTCTTTTCAGTACAAATAATATATTTCCTTCCAAAAAAAAAGGAAAAAGAAATAGAAGATGATACCAGAAACTTATATTTCTAAAAGAAAATAAGCTAAACAAATCTGACACACTTGCGCTGCATTTCTTTGAAGTTTGATTGAAATTTGACAAAATCTTTGGACAATGAAAATATTTTCTGGACAACCAAAAATAATATCCTACTTGTCCAGCGGACAAGTGAATTTATTTTCTTACTTCAAACGTTGTGTAACAGTAAAGACTTTATCGCAGAGGTTTAGGACTTCCCTAGTTTTCAAAATATAGTCCTGACCAACCAAAAACCCATCCTTTTCTTACAAATAACCCCATCTGTTCTAAACATTGATTGCGACTTGATACTGATGTTCATTCTTTGAATCAGTTTTCCTTCCTCAAATGCCACAATCATTTTCTACTGACAGAAATAGTTAAGATTTCGAAAACGTGTGATTCTCACTTTTTTAAAACAATGAATGCATTCAAAATCCAACCGTCTGCATGCTTACACATTCCATACTATGGCATATGCCCAAATAATCATAGTGCTGTATTGAGACATATTCCTGTTAGAATATCATCACCATTTTATCCACCTCAGCAGCTGAGGATTTACCAATGTAACCCTTATTACCATCGAAGGAGCTGTCAAAAAGGTGGCAAAGTACATGTGAATCCTCAACGCATATCATTTTCAGATGTGTTCTGGGCTATTTCAATAGAAGTCTATGGGCAGACATTTATATCCACTCTTATTTATAAATAAATGGTGATTTCATTCACATGATATGGTCAAAGGCCTATTAGATGTCAAAGTACACTGTTTAGATGTTACCATGGAGATGAAGTTCTCAAATTTAAACAAGGTGTTTATTTGGAAGCTCTATGTACTCCGTCTGCTTTTCAAATTATCTCGACAGAATTCAATTTCATTTTTGCTTGGAATATAGATGTTTTGATCAAAAACAATCATTTCAGGATGGTCGTATTTCATATGCATTTTAATATGGACCAGTGCAAAAAGATATCAAAACTTTGAAACCGAAATTTATTTGATATGAGATTCATGACCATCAAATTTTATAAATCTCTTTGTATTTCACCCTGGACACATAATAGATCTAAGTTAGAGTCTTAACTTAGATCTATTACTTGTATGTGTCCAACAGAGAACTTGGGACTCCAAACTTGAGTTAACAAATATATGTGCCTGACTTGGGCTGACTGACGATATTCATCAGGAAGTTAAACCTGAGGCGACTGACTTATGACATGTGTATTTAGTGCAATCTAAATGAGTTGTTCTTTGCTTAAAAGTAAAACAATAGTTGTTTTGCTTTAGGGTCCTACCAGTTAGTCTGTCAGTCACTCTAAAACAGGAAGTTTTACCTGGTTACAATAACTTATTGAAAGTACAAATGATAATAATTAGAGGCAGGGCATGACAGGATTTGGATAATTCACGAGAAATTTATTTTGCAAATTTTACTTCAAGAGGGAGAGAAAGAGAGAGAGAGAGAGGAAACAAAAACAAAAAAACAAGTTTGAGGAATTTAGTCAAAATTTGGCCTATTTTGGACCCCGCAAAATAAGATAAATGTGTGACGGATGATTTTTAAAAAAATCATTGCTAAGTGCACTTTTTACTGACAAAATTACTTAAAATATGGGAGATAACATTTAGGCCTACAAACTTCAGACCTTGGCACTATTCCTTGTCTGCAGATCATTTTTCTAATTTTTCTAATTTATCCACATCCAGAGGGGGGATTTTACTTACAAATGGTATATAAAGATGCTCAAAGGTCTTGAGATGCATTTTCGTAATTTTCAGTATATCCATGGGCAATTCGTCGTCACAGAAAAATGGAGCACCCCCGTAAGAATTTTTTTCAAAGAACCATTCCCCCCTCCCCGGATCCAAATACCACAAGATACTCTTTAAAACAGCACAAGATTGTTCAATATGTTTACAATTCATCTCCTTGAACTTCAATAAAGCATCCATCAGCCCTTTTTTTGTTGAAAAATAACACCAACATTTTGGTTGATTTTACAGTTTATTTATGATTGAAATATCAGATTTTCAAATGAAATATCAATATGTAATATTGATTTTTCAGACAAACTTCCAGATGTTGCGAAGAACTTGATGCCTCTTCTACAGATGGACAAAATCTCATTTACATTTTTTTCTGAGAAACCAATAAAGGCATGAATACAGGGCCTGGCTTCATTCTCTCAAATCTCAGCTTTCTATTCCAAGATCTTATGAGAGCATTGGCGATTCCTCATTGTTGCGCTCCTAGGTTATGGAATCAGCTTCCTATTGATCTGAAAGAGACGATATCCCTCTCTATCTTTAAGTGACTGATTACTACATAAATGCTTAGTAATTAAATGTTCTTAAAATTTATATCTTTTTCTAAATTTCTAATAATTCAGTGTAACACATTCTGTACTTAGATGGTCCCATGTAAGAACTTTGTTATAATAAGAACAAAAATAAGATAAAAAAATAATTTAAAATTTTTAAACAGTTTTCTACCTTAAAAACTGTAAAGCATGAAAATTCTTGTGTTTTTTAGTTTGCAAATTTCGCGATCAGGAAATTTAAATGCACGCAAACATTTAACCACACATTACCGATGACTTTTAAAAAATTTTAATGCCATTAAAATTTACCATTTTTGATACTTTTAATGAAAATTTCATACCACAAATATTTCTTGCTTTACAGTAGAGTCTATATCATAAGCCGGAGCTTAGGCCTATATTTTTGGATATTAGAAAGTAAAGACCTTTCATGAAAGGGCACCCAAGCCCTGTATTCATGCCTCCATTGGTTTCTCAGTAAAAAATTGTGAATTTTGACCATCTGTAGACATGGTAGAAGAGACATCACTAGATTCATGAAATCATGATTGAAAAAAGACACTGGGAAAAAAAAGCAAATTAATTTCCACAGCCAACATTTTGGGAATTTGGCAAATAGGCCTACAGGATCCTTACAAAGTAAGGTTCAAACACAGACAAAACAAAGGATGTCAGCTAAATAATGGTATCAGACCATATAAACACAAAACCTAAATTTGATTTAAATCACACCTAAGCCCTGTTTTAAGAAGGTCTAGACACAAATCAGTAATGGAAATTTCAACAAATACATGCATAAAAATAGTCCCAACACACATTTTATTTGGTGTCAATTTTCAAATTAAATTATGTGTGAAATTAGGTCATGTTTCAAAAAATAGACTACGGGGACACGTTTGAGCATTTTTCGTAACCCTCCTTTTTTGTTCTTTGAAGGGTTGTAACTATTCATTGAAGATAAAAAATATATGAAGATATTCTAAAACAAAAGGTTGCAACATTATTTGGGTTCTTATAAAACAAACAAACAAATCCGAAAAGGAAATTATAGGATTGACTTGAACATCATTGGCCATGACATTAGAGTTTACTGTAATGAATGGAAAATCAATTTTACAAACTTCTGTTTTTTCTGACATAACATCTGTACATAAGGCAAAAAAAATTGTTTGGTTGCCCTCCACCGACCGACTCTATTTTTCAGCCCGACCCAAACTATTTTTTATTGAAATTTTTTTTTCTCAAAAAATATGCAAAATTTACCGAAAACTACATAAAAACAATGTCATATTTTTGCTTTTTTCGATATTCAACCCTCAAAATGTTTAGGATGTCCCAAATCACTACAAGAGGTATTTGATTGTTTTGATTTGATGTTGCGGGGGAAGTTGTGACGGCTGAAGCGGCCGATGGAGGAGTATTGAAACAAAAAATTTAAAAAAAAAACCACCTGACCGACCGACCCTCTCTGAAAAAAGATGTGGAGGGCAACCAAACAATTCGGTTTTTTTGGCCTAACTATGCTTCAAGATTGGGCTCTGAACATTGTATTTTACAAACTAAATCTGTCAGAAAACAAGTTATTTTCTAAACTTGTTCTGAAAAAATCAATATTTCTTCAAATGTTGCAACTCAAAAATGAAATTTGCAGGGCATGTATTTTAAAATATCTCAACTCATGCAGTTTCTGTGACTTTCAAAAGTACTTTTTAGCAAATATATCCAAATATAGAAATTTATGTTTTAGCATCAGAGCTGAGAGTTCTCCTAATTTTAGCATTAAATCATATAAGGTTATATCACATCTAACTTATGAATCATGACATTGACATTGGCATTTTGACATTCCATACACATGGGCTTAAGGTATTGGCTTCATAATTATGTATTTTTTGGCTGTCTATCTAAAAATAAAGTTAAATAAAATACGGAAATATATATGGTTTTGATGTGAACTGGGTTTGTTTTTAAGAAAATTTTAAAAACCAAAATTTGTGAGAAGGGGATAGATATAAGCCTGTAGCTTACTTGAAAAAGTAGAAAAAGGAGTGTAATTACTACCAAATCATTGCCAAACAAATAAAGAACAAACACCAGATATACTCATTGCTCAACTTAAATGTAACAGTCACATTGAAAATGGTAATTCTAGAGGCAGGCAATCAGGTTACAGGCCTAAGCCTAAAAGATCCTCAGGACACAAGGCAGGACCCTTGTATAGGTCCTCTGGTCTTCTGCACACACTTAGGTATTGCATCAAAAATAAATATGCATCTCAGGATGTCATCAAATAATTTTTTCACAAATTTGAGTTGAAAATCACCTTAACATGAATCTCAAAGACAATACCTGAAAACCAGGAAGTGCACATGTTCCCCATCCACACCTGCTCTTCTTTGTAATGAGAGCTATGATTTAATAGGCTGATGATAATCACAAAACAAGACCCACAATTTTTAGACTGAAAGGACAAGATATAACTATTCTGACGATAAAAATATGCAATATCAAATAGCCAAGAATTTAAAGACGTTTTCCATTTTTTAAATTGTAATTCCACATGTAACTTTAAAAATATCACCAGACATGTTCTAAAATAGTTATTTTTAAAATGATTTCCATGAAATGATATCAATTCAACCCTATCTAAGATAGATTGGCTTTACCTGCATTCAATATTGGTGAAAAATCTTGTTTATGTCGGAAAGACCAAAGCAGATTTGGTTTTGTGGCAAACTCTATTAATTAACTTTCCATGAAGTTCATTAATTAACAATTAATAATTGTATTGACTTCTCAATCCACTGCAGACTTAATGCCTCACAAAATATCTGAGCTAAATAAATCTCATCACAAAACCACATTAGCAATCAAACAAAAATTCTTTTCAATTGTTCAAAACCATAATAATCACATCATACAAAAGTTAAGTAAATACTATTAAACTTGACACAGACACCGATAAAATGCCTTGGTTGTTACACTGTCCCTGGTAGTATTGGACATTACTTATTGAAGCATTATTGAATAAGATTTTTTTGGAATTATCACTATTACAATTTCTTCTTATCACACCTTACCAAACTCTTTCTAAACTTGCTGACTGTGGAAAAAATGACAGCGCCCGATACTGACCTGATCATAAAATCTCAGAGCCTGCAAAATCTTTCAGTCAATGAAATGACCTACTTTTGTAACCCCGTGCCCAATTATACTAGTATAGAATGAAGAATAATTTCTATGCTAATGAATGTCTCATATGTGGTTGTGCACCACCAAAGAGCTGTAAGGATGGCGTCTAGTTATTATTACTTAAATTTTAAATATTTGTTAAGACTAGGTTTTAAGGATTAAAATGGCATCTCAATGAACTTCAGTTGAGATCCACAAATCAAGTTATAGTCCATTAGAGGTTCCAATGGAGTGAATGACGTTCATCAGTAAGTCATGCTTTTTTGCTGATTCTCCCTAGAAAACGTAGATTTTCTTCATATAGTCTCAGCTTTTTGAAATAAAACTTTGCAGGCATTTTGAAGAACGCATAAATATCATGACTCTACAAAAAACAAGTTAACTCAATTTTGACAGATCAAATTCCAACTTTTGCATGAATTTTCACATGTAATGCAAAATGAAGTTTGCCACTTTCACAGATCATTCGAGGAACACTGTCACTTTTTTTTCTCATTAATGAATACAGTTGAATCATCTTCATTTGTATGTTCCCAAGTTCGCAAAGGCCTACATAGTCCAAGGCTGTACAGTGTACATAATCAATGTCACATACATCATAAAACTTGAAACATAAATAACACCCATTACATTCCAAAGATCTCATCAACCTTCCTATAAAACTGATAGTCATCAATAAAACCAAAGTTTCAGTTTGAACAACAGTTAAAGACAGCCTCCCACAGATGTGTCTTGTTTATTGATAAAAACCAGTGCATACAATTCAAGCTGGTATCAGGTTGAATAAAACAAAATTACAAATTCATTCTCATTTACTGATCAATTTGTTGCATTCCATTAACTTTTATATACCTCGTATATAGATTACTGTCCTCTGATTGGTTAAAAGTGAGGGCATGGATTTTACTAGGCCCGGGGCATATTTTTCACTAGGCCCGCTCAATACATTTTGCGCAAAATACGGCGCGGTCAGCATTGAAAAGAGAAATATTGTAAATCATTATCGGTTCTTTTAACCAACCAGATGACGAAAATCTATATATTCGGTATATAAAACGTGTATTGACTGCTTTTTGTTCGGGGCATAGTTTAAATTATTTCCCCTCGGTGATCTCAAAACCATGAATATACCCTCAGCTTCGCTTCGGGCATATTCATGGTTTTGAGATCACCTCGGGAAAATAATTTAAACCATGCCCCTCAAAGCAGTCAATATTTGTATAATATGATAGGCATAAGCTATATCTCTGTATGCTATAATTGCATGATTGGGGCAATTTATACAGGAGTGTTAATACAAATGAATGCACATCTCGGTAAGCTTTACAGTAGACTGTGGATACACAGATGTCAGATCCGGATCTACTGTACAGCACTCTCCATATGCGTACTTTAAGCGGGCTACGGAGATGCGGATCTGGATCTTGGATATGTGCATGCATCTGGATCTGCACTTAGTGTAGCTGTACACTATTTAGGCTTTCTGAGCTGAAGCACAAGGAAGGCAAAACCCTGCCAAAACATATCTCTGAATACCTCCAAGTTAACACCCATCACCACCACTCCCAATCTCATCCGTGCAGAAAAAGAAAAATCCAACGATCTGCAGCAGGGAAACCAACTAAATATCAAACACCTTCAGGACAGCAAAACAACTTCACCATCTGGTTAACAAATTTCCCAGCTCCATGTTCACACATTCTATGGTCAAGTTCAAGTATACAAATCTGTGTATTGGAATTGGTTCATGTATCCCCATGGGCATTTGCAACTTGGAAATTCTACATAAAGATAAGTCAAAGAATTTGAAGTTATTACAACGCGCCCTGAGGGAAATAGTGGAAGAGTCAAAATGGTCCTTTTGACTATTGCTTTTATTTGATATAGCTTGAAGGGCATGAAATTTATTTTTAAAAATCTTTATTAATTGAAAACGAATGTATTTATTCTTTCAGCCACTTTCAAACCAAGTTTATCCAATTTTTGTCCATTAATTTCACTAATTAGAAGCTTCATGCTGTCTTACTACATGTAGGCCTAGGCCATGCTCATTAGAGATTGAAAGCAATCCCTGATTGCAACAAATGTATCATTACTGAGCCTTATCATAACATTCAAACATTTCCATAAGAGGCAAGTTTGAAAAAAGAAAGTGTTCATTCTTGCCGACAAAAGTTTCACTAATTAGTTGTTCCATGCTCATCTACCACATAATGCTTATTCAAGATTCATTAGCCATCCAGCATTGAAACAAACAAATAAACTGACATTGGCATTAAACATGATTCATGTATTGCCATGTGGAAAATTAACTGTTTACTTAGAGATCATTATTATCATCATTGTAATCACTTTTTCTGTGTTAATTAACCCTAATGACACCGAATTATTGAAGAGAGAAAAACTTGGAAAGCCTGAATGCGCAATCATAAAAGGGGCGGGGATGGTATGAGCATTGAATCAATGATTGGAAATAAAGGGCTGAACCTAAACCAAGGGGAGAGGTTACATTGAAGTATAAGTTTAAAATGATTAGCAATAAGCTTACCCTATCGGTAACATTTTTTGGGTGTGCCAAATATTATTATCTTGTTAAAAATATTAATTCTGTCCAAAGTGTTAGGCTATAGCTAAGACCCGCTACATAAAATAATTCTGATTTCTTTGTCTATTGTGCCCTCAAATTGCTCTACATAGTTTTTACCACTGATTTCCCCCATTTTTGGCTCATTATATTGCCATCTTACCACAAGCTCAAAATTAAGAATTTTTTAACAGATTAAGAATTTACATTAAAATCTGAACTAAGAATTCATCTTTTATTCACTCATGTTTTGTTTTTGCTTCCATCCACTTCTAGACATTGTATTTTAAAGCTTTTTAAAAACTTCTCTAGTTTATTGTGAAGGAAAAAATAACCATTTTACTCATAAATCCATAAGAACGGCTTACCAACATGTACAAAAATGATATACAACACAAGCTTATCTTTCATCACAATCTCATCTCTACTGAAAACTGCTATTGGCCTAATGTACTTTTGAGTATCAATGCTGCCAAACTGTATTGAAACCTCAATTTATCAAGTCTTTCTCTCATTGCCCCCTTCCCAAAACAAATGCAGATGACGACCTCTGACCTTCCCCAGGTATGTTACGTGACCCATATGAGAAATGACACGCTTGATCTTGAACTACATTAGTCTGTGCAACAATTTTCATATCAGGAGACAAAATCTTGAGAGAAAAGTCTCAAGCCACTTGTATGAATGCTATCACAAGGTTGATCAAATTTACAAGGAGATGCCAGAAATGCCGAAGTCTTTTACACCTCCAGCAAAACCCAGCCTCTTCAATCTCCTGTTAAATGCTTTCAAAAGCCGGGACTCAAAGCTTTGCAATAGCAGTCACAATCATCCTTCTTTTGAACTCTGTGACTCGCTTCAACAAAAGTTTCTCTTCAGGTCATGTTTAAAAGTGATTTCATTTTGATTTCAAATTCTCATTTGGTACTTTTAAATTTTTTTGACAAAAAGATTGTAACTTCAGCTAAATATCACCTTAAAAATTTATGATAAAGTACAAACAATATTAATTTATTCAAATTATTCATTTCAAATATCTGTGCCATTATAACCTTTTTTTTTTGTAAATGGTAGCCTATTTGGACCATTCAACCAATAAATGTAGGCCTACATGTACGCAAATGTAATTTTACAAGAGCAAAGTAATCTACACCAGTATTAGTAACATTTTAAAGGTTAGTGGTCCAATCAGTCACAAATCTAAAACATGCCTTTTGTTGCTTGATTGATGGGCCATCAGCTACATATTACAATTCTTAAGTTTGATTCAATCTTGAGTAACAACAAAAATATATTGAATGACCCATACAAATGAATATGCTTTTTATGAAAAAATTCAATAAGTCAAGACTATTTTGGGAATATAACAACAAAAATATATTGAATGAACCATAGAAAGGTATATACGCTATTTTTGAAAAAATTTCAATAAGTCAAGGCTATTTTGGGAATATCTTTTTAAAAAATCATGAAACAAAATTTGAGCACAAAAAAAATTGAGCTTTTTTAAATGAGTATCAAAATTTCCAATTTGGTTTGAGAAAATGGACAATCAAAACATTGATCCAAACACGCACCTTTAAATGCACATAGCTGAATGCTAGCTTCATGGGTTACAGTTTCCAGGGAAGGGTAAGATTTGAGGAAGGATTTAGCGGACCGAAACAGGAATGTGACAAGTTCATGATTGACTTGTGTCAGTTGCAACTGTCTGGATCATATGTCTCAAGATAATTCTATCATGGAGAGCACTCCAGAAAACCAATGTGATCAAACATGAAAAATAGAAGTGTCACTTTGCACTGTAGGCCTATATAATGAATGTTGTTATCATTTAATCAGCAAAAAAATGCTAATCTCATGCTAGAGATCAGCCAGGAAAGTAATTCAAAACCTTTGGTATAAAATTCAATTTAAAACCTTCTTGTTGACATCAATTCTATTCTAATCAAGAAACATTCATGTGATTTTTGATAACAATCATTCACCTGAATTACCATCTATGTGTGATATAACCTTTGGACTAATCAAGGTCTATCAAAGCCAAGGTTTATGGCTGATGCTTGGCATAAATTTAGCTTTACTATGTTTTACAATGGTGATGCCATACATATAGGCCTACATATTGAACTTCAATGGCAATGGCAATCACACCTGTGTCCTACCATCATCACCCAAGTTCAAATCCAGTCACTTATCCTGTAAATTCTAGAGAAAACAAGTTTGTACACACCAAACAAACAAACCATGAATCCTAGATTTGTATGATTTCACGCAAGTGTAGACAGTTCTTGCGTTTAACACCACAGCATCTGTGTCTGACTTCTGTGATAAAGTGTTAATCTAAAGTAGCTTTTGGGAGGCTGCGAGATGAGACTTGTGGATTGGTCTTTCCTAGAGGCAATAGCAGAACTGGTTCCCATTTTCAGGTTTCTGTGACTTTTAACAGATTATAAACAGGTAATGGAATTGATAGATAGGTAGCAAATATCAAATACATACATTGATCAAGTCAAGGCAAATGCAGTACCTACAATTATTAAGATGTGTCTTTGCCACAAAAATAAGGGAATTGATTTATCGGCTTCCCATGGTTGATCCAAAATGTTTGTACCACAACAAAGTAGGGTTTGCTAACTAAAGAGTTTCATAGGCAAGAGATTTTAATGCCAGGAATAACAAAGTAGGCCTAAAATTGGGTTTATCGCTAATCTTGTTGGTCCTAAAATACAGGACAAAATCCTATATTAGAATATCAAGAAAATAATAGCCAAATTATGCCTCAGATAGGAGATATGAGTTAGCAGTGCCCACAAGTGGCTTGATAGTTGTTGGACATTAGATTTGGGTATGCCAAGGTTCCATGTTCGAATCCAACAGCCAAATCCAGCTCAAGATGTATTTTTTTTGTACAAGCTGAAGGCAAAATTTTTTTAGCTGGCAAAGAAGTAAAGACAAAGTGATTTTAGTTGCAAGTTGAAGGAATACCATTATACTCAGCACAGTTTCAATCCTGTCAACAGGTCCATTTCAAATATTCCATCAACCCAACTGTTAACCTGTACTCACTCTCCATCACGGTAGGAAGGGGCATGGTGCGTTGACTGCAGGTCACACTTGAAATGTAATGCACTGCCCAAAACATAGCAGCACTGCCTTGCGGGCATTTCTTTGCAACTATCTGACTCCACTGTGATGAAGGGACATTGGAAGCTTAACATTATGAACTAGGCTTGACCTCTTAATACTGACAATGAGTGCTGCTGTTGTTGGAGGAGTTTCCCATTTTTCTTTGCTCAACTAGTTCCAAGC
Organism: Ophiothrix spiculata; assembly: GCA_000969725.1. Lineage (NCBI taxonomy): Eukaryota > Metazoa > Echinodermata > Ophiuroidea > Amphilepidida > Ophiotrichidae > Ophiothrix > Ophiothrix spiculata. The sequence continues at coordinate 17,773 of JXSR01S035032.1, forward strand.
TTTAGGAACCTCTCTGGGATCTTCATGTCTGCCCTAAATGTGTTTTGATCATAGATATAAATGGGAGATACCAGGCTTTGTATACCAGCCCGTGTAATGGCGTCGTCAGCCATGGAGCTCAAATTGGGGGTATTCAGGTCCACTCGGTTCCCGCCATAATCAACTCTGAGACTTGGTTACACGTAGAGACAACCAGCGCAAATAATACTTTACGCAAATGATACGCCAACCTGCACGCAAAGCGTGTGTGCTTGTTTCAATATTCGCGCATTATGGCAAGGTGCAAGGCATCATCGGCAAGCTATCGGCAAAAACCCGAATACCCCCAATTTTGTCTCCATGCCGGGATAAAAATGGCGGCGTGCCTTGTATCTCCCCTGTAAATCTATGGTTTTGATTCATCTTTTTGGTCTTTACATCTCATTTTATTGAAATTTCTTTGAAACACTCATGTTCGACATGATGGTTCATAAATAAAATTACATGAACTTTAAACTATCTGGTGTAATTCAGAGGACACATTTGATTGGTTGAAATCCAAAGGTTGAAATATCCCGGGCCCATTAATAGTGAGTCCAATCTGGTTGGAGGAACATTCATCCGCATCATTGCTTCCAACCAATCAGACAAAGCTTGTCAAATCTGTGACAATCTTTCAAAGGAAATTGCAATCCAAATTTATCCATTCCTTCACCTAAAAATCATTCCCCATTACTGGTGGCATCTATATGAAACAACACAAACTGGAACAAAATTACTAAATAAGCATGAAATTCAAAATCCAATTTTATCATTGTCAAATTGAATTTGAAATTCATACTAATTATGCTCCAATTTTTAAGTTGCATCATGTAGATGCCTCAAGTACCGCTTCAGTAATGGCAGACATTCCTGTGTTGGCATGTGTGAAATTGACATTTGTCTACACCAAGTTAAATAGACCTACTCAATAACATTCGTTTTGGAATAAATGACTCCAGAGCCAGCCAACTCAGTTCAGTTACAGCATCTTGATCTACTAATAGCCAGTGGTTAAAATAATCCCAGACTGATGCTCAATAGACAACCGAATAGGGCAAAGGTTATCTGCTGTGCCATCTAAGCAGTTCATCAGTGGTCTGTGGTTTCACCATCGGTCCCATGATTAACTGCAACATGTTGATGCTCTATTATTAAAGGACTACACTTTCACATGCGCACATGTAGTTGTGAATAGGGAGCAACTGACATTCATGAGCTATTGTCCAGGGTGGTCAGTATGTGACAAGCTATGATCAAGTTTGCCTTGAGTCAGTCACAATCCCATGATGAAGAACTACGTTTCAGTGGTCTTCAATCCAGTCCAAAACATGAACATCCGAGTGTCAGGTCACAGGTGGGACAGTTGTGTCCGACATGGTGACCCCATAACAAAGGGTACTCATGATGATATTCAGGTGTCAGGAGATGGTCCGGTGGCGTAACCAGAGGGGGGGCATCCCGCCCCCCTGACGAAATCCTCGCCCCCCCCCCCAATTAAATTTGACTTTGTACATGGGTCTATGGAGATCTCCTATTTTTGCTTTGTTCTTGCCCCCCTGGAAAGATGTCTGCCCCTTCTCGCCCCCTAATTTCAAAAAGTCTAGTTACGCCACTGAGATGGTCTTAATTAAACAAAGTGTGAATGTTGTCATCTTTTTGAAATGTACATACTTGTGCCTAATCTATCACAAATGCAAAAAGTTTCAGTGACTTTTCAGTTATTTTCAGTCATACTTTCTTAGAAACAGAACATTGACAACATGTAAACATTTAGTCAGATAGTCAGTTGTCATAATACCAAATAAAGATAATTATGTCACAGTATATTATCAGACAACGTTTGAGAATCTAATGCCAATGGTCCTTCATCTGGCCCTGGTTCAATGAAAAACCCACACAACATGTGTCACTGACATGCAAGATTGTGCATGAATTTTTAATAATCGTCTTTTTATAGCAATTTTTCTTCTATTCGCTGACAAAGTGTGACATCAAAATCAATAGTTGCCAAGTGACTGGTTCATGCTTATTGCAATTTGAACCACGATCAAAATGATCACAACACATACTCAATGGGTAACCAACTGAGTGTGAACAAAGCGTGAACCAGTAACCAGAATATGACGTTTTAACTTTGTCAGCTAATTTGGATCATAGTTCCAATTATGATTATTATTATGTCAGCTTGATTGTACGAATCCCTGAAGGAAACCAATTTTTTTCTTCACTGAAGTATGTAATGGTTCAGCATTTATCTTTTCAAATGTTTTCTGTGCAAATTTCTTGAATCACAAAAACCAAAATATGTGGAAAGAGTTGGGTATATGAGGCCTGGGGACAGTTACATCAGTTGGCATCTGGAGATAACATACTTTCATGAATATTGGCCCTGGCATACAACACCTTGGCAATGGTGTGTTGAAATACTTTATTTTCCAATTACATGTTCAGGTTCACCTAAGTCATTCTTAGTCAACAACCCTTAATTGATTTTTTCCCAAAGTGCCACTTGCACTAACAAATAGTCATGCAATGGTGGAAATAACATTAGCATATCATGTTTACACCACAATGATAATCTGCTTTGCTACTGTCACGTAATTTGTTTAAGAAATCACACGATCTTGGCTGATAAAAATCATCATCATCACAAAACAGATAATCGGACATCAAGATTGCAAGATAGAACATTCATGTGTCAACATTTTCATCATCCAGTAATTTAAATAGCCTGCTTCCATGCCTCTGTAATTCTACAAATCATGGATATTTTATCAAAGTAGTAATAGGTTTCATGAAATCAGATCCCAAGTGTTGAATGTTTGGGTTGACTTTTTGGCACTCAATGAACATTAAATGCTTGTAAATCAAGTTCTAGATAGAATGCCCACCTCATGATGCTATCATCAAGTGCAGCCCTTACATGGTTGATTGAATAAATAATTACATGGCTGGGACTTTGGGAATGCTACTAGTTATCTCTTATCAACAATGACGGTATAGGAAGGGCTGGGGAGATGCTAATCTGCACTGATGAGCTAGCTAGGGTTATTAACGATTGCTGTGTTAAATAGAAAGGGTCTGATAGATGTCTTATCTTTCTGTAACCACAGATTACATGGCTGGGACTTTGGGAATGCTACCAGTTATCTCTTATCAACAATGGCGGTATAGGAAGGGCTGGGGAGATGCTAATCTGCACTGATGAGCTAGCTAGGGTTATTAACGATTGCTGTGTTAAATAGAAAGGGTCTGATAGATGTCTTATCTTTCTGTAACCACAGATTACATGGCTGGGACTTTGGGAATGCTACCAGTTATCTCTTATCAACAATGGCGGTATAGGAAGGGCTGGGGAGATGCTAATCTGCACTGATGAGCTAGCTAGGGTTATTAACGATTGCTGTGTTAAATAGAAAGGGTCTGATAGATGTCTTATCTTTCTGTAACCACAGATTACATGGCTGGGACTTTGGGAATGCTACCAGTTATCTCTTATCAACAATGGCGGTATAGTAAGGGCAGGGGAGATGCTAATCTGCACTGATGAGCTAGCTAGGGTTATCATCATTGCTGTGGCAAATAGAAAGGGCCGGACAGATGTCTTATCTTTCTGTAACCACAGATTCTTGGTTCAACCCAGTTCAAGAAGTCATAGTCATTGCTTATTTCAATGGTCATAATATACAAATATTGACTGCTTAGAGGGGCATGGTTTAAATTATTTTCCAAAGGTGATCTCAAAACAATGAATATACCCGAAGCAAAGCTGAGGGCATATTCATAGTTTTGAGATCACCGAGGGGAAATAATTTTAACCCTACCCCGAACAAAAAGCAGTCAATATTCGTTTTATATACCGAATATATTGATTTTTGTCATCTGGTTTGTTAACAGAACCATTTTAGTACTTTTACACCTGATGATAATTAACGATATATGTTTTTTCTTTCAATGCTGACTGCGCCATATTGTGCGTGTAAGACAACTAGCTTACGCATTTTACGCAGCACGTGTTTGACCATGAATGCTTATAATAGCACATGTGAAGCTCGAGTTACACGGCACAAAATACATTGAGCGGGCCTAGTGAAAAATATGCCCCAGGCATAGTAAATTTATATGGCCTAGTTAAATCCAAGCCCTCACTTTTAACCAATCAGAGGACAGGAATCTATATGAGGTATTATATAATGTCATCTTTAAATAGTTTCATGAATATTACAACTAATTTAAAATCTCTTTAGAACAAATTACTAAGGGGAAAAGTGCTATGGCAAGAAGGCTGGGGTTCAAATCTGGTTTAGGTTCTCATGACTATATTAAACATGTTTGGTCATGATTACATTAAAATCATAACTAGCATTACATAAATAACGGAAGTGGTTCCAAGTAACTTATATGTCAGAAAGAAGAGTTTTGTAGAAGTACTTGTATAGGCCTACATATGATTACAATGGAGTATGATTCAAACCTAGAATAACAGTCTTGAATGTACACTTCTGTCCTTAGTATTATTATAATATCAGAAACTTTGTATGACTAACCTAGAACTAGTACCGTTCCCCACAGATCGCCCCTCCAACGGAACCAGCAATGAGCCCAGGTGCGCTCACGCTGCTTGGGCAAAAACAAATTTGGTTCTTTCAGCACACTTTGAGTGTACTGTAGAAGGTAGTGAACAGCTCTGAGCAAGAGCTATACAAACCCAAAAGGCAATTATTGAAATTTATACTGGTTTGATCACCTTCCATGTCAAATTGCCCCACATGCAAAACAAACTCCGCAAACATACTTCCTCAATCAAATCTGTTTCAGTAATTCCAACATCTAGGTCACATCCATCACTCCACCTCCCACACTCACCCACCCAGCCCGCCACAAATTCTTGTGATGATCAAGAGTACTACTACTACTTCTTCAATATTATCATGAAAGCACTGCCAAATATTGCATGCATACTAAGTAGGCCTATAAAGTCTGGGTCTAGAAAGTAGCTCAAAGTTGATCTGACTGGCTGTAGCACTAGTCTGAAGGATTTAACTTAATTCATGAGTTGGGTATGGATTTCTGATGCTTTCAATATCACAAAACAAAGGTTAAGCCAATTGGCCAATTGATGTTAAAACAAGATATGGTACATAGATCAAAATCAGTTTTCTTTGGAATGTGGGTCAGTGATTCCAATCTTACCCTGCCTGTACCAAACACATTGACTTCAGAAAAAAGGCCCAGTTTTGATACGACCTTCCTTCGGTATATTAAAGGCACTTTAAGACCAACAGGATTAGCTTTCGTTTTAACTCCCGCATCATGGTTCCTGACCCCAGACAGAGAACAAGACACGCTGCAACTTTGCACTATTCTCATCATGGTAAGTTAAGTGTCTGATCAGATTAAAGGGGCAATTCATGATCCACTTTTCACCCTCAAGGTCACCTCTATCAAACCTGGGTTTTTTAGCTTAAAAGAATCCTCAAGTGATATATGCTATGATCCCCAAACCATTCTTTCATATGTACTTGCATTTTGGGAAAAGTGAGAAAATGTGTCACTTTCTAATTATTGTCGGGGCCCGACAATAAATACAACACAGTAGTCTATGGGGATTTTCAAAATGCTGAAAAGCTTGTAACTTGGAAACGAACAGTCGGAATCAAGTGAAATTTTCAGTATATATTTATGTAGTACTCTTCTTTTTATTTAGCTAGAAAAGAGGCCACGTCAAAATTGCACCTTTAAATGATACTGAAGTGCTAACCCTAACCCCACTGAATCTCATAATCTCAGGTTAAGAAAATTGCCAAGTCCAAATATGTTATGGACCGGAGTAAGCTATGATCACAAAATTGCTGCCATGGCAGAGCATGTCAAGTCACTAAATATGCACTGAATAGTTATTAGGCCAAGTAACAAAAATAACCAGTTGATCGTTCCCCCCCCCCCTCTCTCACCGATTTTCGACGCAGCACCAATTTTTTTTGTTATTTGTTATTTTTTGAAAATCCCCAAAACAAAACAAAAAAAATCAACAAAACACTTTTTAATTGGTATTGACAAGTGAACAGGATCCTCATTGCACTTTATAAACCTAAAATACCATAATATTATCTTCAAATATGTTATGGTGGCCAACTTGGACATGGTAACCATCTTGGAAAAAATAACAAAATAACAAATAATAAGGGCCTCCCTCACCAACTTTTCGGAAAAGTCTGGACGATCAACTGGTTATTTTTGTTACTTGGCCTTATTGGTTCAGGGCATCAGAGGTCTCGGCTTAGAATCCAGTTGGATCCAATGGGAGTGAAGTATTTAAATTTGAATTCCCAGGTGATTTAACCCAATCTAAAGGAACAGAGAAGCAACATTGTAGTACAAGAATAAAACAAAGTTGTGATCCAATTGTAAAACTTGTGAAAACACCATTTTGAATGGCAAAGCGATTTTAAGGGACCCAATTATTAACAGATAACGGTTATATGACCAAATGGTGACCATAGGTCAACAACATTTTGAGGAGATGTTCAACAAAACATAATGACACATATAAACCAATTATTCTACTAAAGTGCTTCCTGAAGTTCCAGAATGGTCCTTCTACTGTGGCCCTATGCGATTTTTATCGCTACACGTTATATCACATACTGATAATACAGCCAATCTTATCATTTCAAGAAGCAAGGTTTGTGTGTTAAACTGTTAAATGCAATTAGATAGGTGTACTAAACAGAGATAATAGCGTTGATTTGACATAGATAGATATTCACATTGGAATGTCAAACATACACCTGCGCATTTGGACCAAACACTACAGTACAGATAGAACTTTGTATCAAGTTGGATCTGACCATAGTTTTGATTCAACATCAACATGAGCAGAAGGTTATTGTTATGATACATGGACAAAGTTCAAGCCTATTATTGGGCCTGTACAATCGCATGAATTCATTAGATTTAAATCAGATCTTGGAGAGCCCCAATGTCTGAGTCAATCTCACTATCAAAATTACAAATTTGCACTGAATCCAAATATATCATAGATGCTCAGAGCTGTCCACTACCCTCTAAATCACCATCAGTTGTGTGCTGCTGAGTCTGCGGGAAGGGAGATCAGGGGAACGGCACTAGTACACAATGGGGAACAGATAACCATGTTTAAGGTAACAGAGCCCCTTTGCAGTTGAAAGTCGGTCAGATAACGCTAGATCCATCAGTCTAAACAGGGTTCTCTACCCAATTCAACCTAGATTTGCGTGCCTTCCACCATACCACAGACAGGAAACACTTGCTACACTTTGCAACAACCTTGCACACAGGAACCTGGTAAACATTAAATACTTCCCAGTCCACAGAGGATCCATGGCCTGGCAATGACTCCAAGCATTGCAGCAACATGAACCTGCCTATCAGTGAACCCAAACTATCTAACCTATTTATCTTGTTATTCCAAAGTCGTGCCCAGTCCGGGCAATGCACTCACTGATGGACACCATATGGGTTAAGTAACCTGGAGGCTCCCAGTCCACTCTGGAGCTAATTAGATGAGATAGGAGATGGGCAAATCATCTCAAGTATTCCTGCAATTCCATATTGAATACAGATTTACTTATCAATTATATCTTGCCAGAACTGTGAATGACATTTTAGCCTTGTGAACTTG
>JXSR01S035033.1:0-13116 GCA_000969725.1 Ophiothrix spiculata
TTATAACAGTGATCCAAATCAACAGTAGTAAATTTTTAAACAAAACTTTTAAGAGCCTGCCATTCGATTTAATGGAAGTATATATTAAGGTACAAATTTGTTTGATAGTTAAACAAACCAAAAATTTACGCTGCAAAGGTCTTATGCATCATTGATGCTCTCGTTTTGTTTTTGCCGTGGCGTGTTGATTTTTCTTCAATTTTTCACTATCACTAAAGTTCTCGAATTTTTGACATAATTTATATAAAAGAACCCAAAAGGTTACTTTTCAGTCAAAAAAACACATGTCAGATTCATTAATTTTCACATGAAATGCAAAATTTATCAACACAGCGAGGGTGAGCCATTCAAATCGCAAGGTCTGAGTTACATGCACGCTGCTTGCATCAGATGACCCGTAGTGACAAAAGGTGCTGGTTATCGAAATCTTGGTGCCTGGTTATTGCACGCAAGTATGAAGAGCCGACATTAGGTACCTTTCATACACCACATCAGCGTATTGTTTTATCTTCAATTTTAAAGTCTTATAGGCAAAATATATTTTCAAAATTTCATCAATCTGAGTTTTCATATTTTTGCTAGCGGAATCGACCAAACTGACGTCTTTTTATCTTCTAAAACAAGATCGATGTAATAGTTGAAATTCGTATGTTTAAAAAGACTCAAAATTGTTGATTTTTATAAAAAATACCATCATTTTTTACCAATGGCAAAAAATTCACTCACATTATAAAGAAAAAACTCCCAATTTTCATACCCACGTTCCCAATTTGCATTTGCTTTCTCCTTGTTCAAATAATTAGGGTTCAAAGTCAGCTTTATTGGCAGGTCACGTTAATAAAAAAATCTCGCAACCAAGATTTTGTAATATCGATCGCGAGATCTGCAATACACATTGCTCATTATAAGCTCATTTGCATAGGCCCACAGGACACACTGTTCTACCACTGCAGACTATTGGCGTGTTTGGGTTTTCAAGTTTCCTGATATACATTGCAAGTCATATACTGATATGGGGTCTATTTATGCTATTGTGTGTATTATCACTCATGGCATACTTAAGGATTTAAAAATAATGAAACTGTGAATGCTCAAGACAATTGGATTATGAAAATATCATACTCCCCCACCCCTGAAAGAAAAAAATATGCAAGTTGATTATGTTTAACTGATCAAACAAATGCTCTCTTAAGTAAAATGACAAAAATATATACACACAAATTGTCCTTGAAAAGATAAGACAAAACAAAATCACTATGTTTTATCATTTTCAGAACAGAATGACAATTAAATTTCTAAAATTATAACACCTTTTTGCAATTTGTTTTTTATTGTGGTTTAATATCTTGCGTTATAATGAGTGTGGATAATTTTCCGGTTTGATGATGAAAATTTAGTCATTTCACGGAGAATGCGTTAATTGTGTGCGTTGCTCCACTGCACGGAAAAATGCTTAATTCACTATTGTAGTTTCTAAAAATATAATATAATTTGAAATGTTTAGCAAAATGTCAGATTGCGTTTTTATTGTTTTCGCACAAGTCTTATTTTAAGATGAATTCTCATCAATACGATAATTGCAATACATTAAGACGTTTCAAGTTATTAATGACAGTTTGCCGTTTTAGTTTTTGTCATCAATTTGAGAAATGGCAATTCATTATCACAAAGAGTATTAAAAATCATTGAACAGATTGCTCGTTAATGGCGAGATTTGATTCATTTTTGAAGCTTGCAGACTTAAGGTGTCTGGTCCATGATAGATCTGATTAAAATTTGCTGGTAAACTCCAGCATGAATAATATTTTATCGATGTAGAATCAATTTTCAAAATAATAATTTGGGGTCACCAGACTTGTTTTTGCATGAGAGTCAATTTGAAAATAGCATTTTTTTGGGAAAATTAGCACAGGGGTCTATGGGAAATGTGGCTAAAGTGACATATTTAGTGTTGATTCAGAAATGTCCCATTAAAATTTGGTGTCAATGTTTTCACAAACTTTGCACACAATAATGTTCTTTCAATTAAAACAATAAAAACTGGTGGTCACCAAACTAATTTTCCTAAAAAATAAGAAAATCATTCATTTTTTTGCTTCAAAATAATTCTATTCTTCGTATTATATAAACACATGCGCACTCACTTGCACTTGCTACACTTATCAAGTCAAAACAAGTGCGTACCAGTTTGCATGGACAAGACACCTTAAAGGTATTAGCCATGATTCCGCATAGATATGAAAACTCATACAATTTTTTTGAAACAAGAAGACTTTCAAAATAAAACAAGCAACATTTTTTTTTTTTTTTTAACACTTTTCCACCAAATCCTTTACTATTCAATCTACCAACAGCGTTTCTTTTTTATATTTTTTTAATATTGCAATGTATGCTTGTTGATTTTTAAAATTATTATTCTTTAGTGATGTAAAATATATTTCAAAATATGATCGCTTCACTAAAAATATTTTGTTAGATGGAAAAAAAGTATTGATTTTGATAATTGAACAGTTTCTTTCTAGAAACAATACTATTTATTTTCATGTTCCTGGAGATGGAAAAATGCAAAGCATAAATTTTAAGTGTTTCTTGTACTTTGAATATTAAAGTTTAACTGAATGGTTATGGATATAAGTTAGTAGTTGGAAGCACTTCCTAAAAATGCAATACAATCAATATCAGTTTCATGGAAAGTTGACATTCGCATTGGTGATCGTGGCTAATGCCTTAAAAGAATTTGTTCTTGTGCATGTAGGGATTCAAGACTTGGTCACACTTATCTTTTTGCACACCAATCGCATAAAGTATATAGTTTTTGTGTGATTTTTAAAATTTCTGCCCTCAAAGTTAATTTTGCTGGACTTGATTGGAACCAAACACCTCCTTAAATTAGCCTCATGTCACACGGTTCTATTACACTTGGGTATTGGCAGTCCGGTATGCCCTTCTATACATTATAGACAAATTCAATATGCACATTTTAGCACTTGCCCCTTAAAAGTTTTTGGTGGTTCAACCCGGGGTTCAGCACCATTTCGTTTTATCCAAATCCACTCATGATAATTTAATTGGACCAAATTGGTAAAATAGTAATATAACATGATGGTATTATGTCCTAAACCTTCAACAAAACAAAACAAAAAATCCACCAAGATCAGATACAAAACTTGCATCCCTGTAAACAGGAGTAAAATTTAAAACCATGGTAGATTGTTCAAACACGGGAAGACAAAACTGGTACTGCTAACTTATAAATACATCATTACTACGCTAATGTGTTGTTGAAGCTCAGAGTGCGTAAGACAAATAGAACATGATGCCGTAGAGCTAACAATCTCAATATAGAAACGTTACTGACAGGTAAAGAAGCTGATTAGCAAGGCGTAATTCAAGCACACCAAGATTTGTTTCTCTTTTCTAATGACAAGACATAGCTAAAAGCATCTTAGAGTAATGTTCAAGACTAATATCTCCAGAGAGGATCACATCATGTCCGATAACACAAAGACATGTTTACTGTTCTCCGTAATTCTCCCATCTCAAAATTGCAATTAACAACTTCTTTCTTAATGGAAAGGTTTGGTAATATCTTACGGATCAAGGATTTACAAGAAATACTTAATGAATCGTGCTTAATATACGTGACCTCGTTTCATGTAAGTAAATAAGGGAAAAACAAAGGTGTTTTATATATGTAGCATGCTCGGTAATTACAATGATTTTGCAATACAGTTAACAACTAAAATCCAGGGGGGATACTCAGATTTGGTTTGGGTAGGGACGTGCCTCTGGGAAATTTGGAAAGCCACCCATCCAAATTCCAATTTTTAAGAAAAATTGACCCATCCATATACCAAATCTTCTAAATTTTGAGCCGTCAAATTAAATCAAATTTGTCATTTTTTCTGTCAAATTTTGCTCTATTTTGGCAAAATTTTCTAACATTTTGAAAAGAAATGTCCAAATTTGTGGCATTTGGAGCAAATTTTTGAAAATTTCGAAAAGAAAATCCATCAAAATACCACATTTTGCTAAGAAAAAGGACTGATTGGAATATCAGAAAGCCTGATTTTGCTACCCGAATTTGTGGCACGTCCCCATAACCCCTTTTGTACTAAGTAGCCCCCCTCCCCCCAGGACTAAAATGCAGACCTTGCCTTGTTTTGTTAAAAACATGCAATGAGAACTAAATTGCATTATATCGAGCATGAAAGCATGACAAAATATTAGAGCAATTAATGGAATATTGTTTTAATGATGTGCATACAAATATTAGGAAAGATTAAAAGCAAAATGTTAAATAGAATGCTGCATTAAACAGCAAGGTTAAGTCCATATGTTGTATTGGATATAAAAGAGGAGACCTGATTGGATGATAGGAAGTTACGTTCTATTGTGTAGCCATTTACAATTCAGCTTAGAAAGCGCTACATTGGAGTGTTTATTCCGACTCATTTTGTAACAAGATATGTGATAAGTCAGTAAATAGTAGAACATTGATTCTAGCATTTTCTTGTCAAGATTTTGAGATGAGAGTAGAAAAGAAAGAAATAGGAAGAAGAAAACAAAGAAAATGTTGATGGTTGCTCTTTCTGACTATAGAGTGAAGAATTTGAAATAATTGGGGATGAAGTCTTGACTTCCTCAACACAATCTATGAAACTGTCATTGCTTTCATGTCTCTGAAAAAAAAGGTATGGAAAGAAACATCTCTGACCACAGCATGAACATGTTCGCATGTCTGATTTGATTTTTAACACTTATCGAGGATCAGTTCGTCATGTGGGTGCAAGAAAGTCGTAACTGACATTCTTATCAAAATTGAGATTTTGATGGAATCATAAAATATGGGATATTTTAACAAAGTTTTAAGTAAAAATGATGTTTATTTAACCATGTAATAATCAAAATAAAATGTTGTATCTGCATGATTGATTTTCCATTTAATGCAAGAAAGTCGTATCTGCACAGATACAACAAGAAGAAAGTCGTATCTGCACAGATACGACGTTCTTGTATAAGTGATATATCACCCATGTAAGCAAGAAAGTCATATTTGCACAGATACGTCTTTCTAGTATAACTGATATATCACCCATGTAAGCAAGAAAGTCTTATCTGCACTCAGATACAACTTTCTTGTGTAAGTGGTATATCACTCATGTAAGCAAAAAAGTTGTATCTGCGCAGATACATCTTTCTTGTATAAGTAGTTTAGCACCAATTTCTTGCTTACATGGTAAATTCAGATTGCAGATACGCCATTTTCATTTTCAAATAATATTTTAAATAATAAATTATATAGCATAAATAATCAGAATACTTACAAAGTTCAATAAATATCTCAAAAATTCAAAAATATTGTTTTTCACAAAATCTGGGTCAGTGAGACACAAAAATGTTTCTCCTATAAAATTACCAAAATACAGATATGACTTTCTTGCACTCACATGACGAGTTGGAAGACACTATACCTATCTGAAATACCACTGTTCACACTACAAATACGAACTGAAGATTAACCGAACATGGTCAAAATCCAAAGAAGATAGTAAGTGCTTCGATCCCATCATGCATTTCTTCCTATGGGGTTGTTTGTATAGGGAGTTGTTTCAAGCTTAGTGATGAATTTTACCTGAGATGCAACAACTGATATTAATTTATGGTACTTTTATTTTTAAAGCTTGAAACAACGACCTACACATACATTGCCATAGCAGCAATGCATGATGGGAAACGACTGATATCTTCTTTGGTCGAAATCGCTCTGCTTGAGGACACATGAATCCAATAGCCGTTTGCACATCAAGGAAATTCTCAAGCAACAGCAATTATCAATGAAACTACTGTCTGTAAGGCTGCGATCACATAGAATTATACGCATTGGTATAGGTTAATTAGACAATAATAACTGCGCACCATCTTTTTTGAGGTTATTGTGTGAATTCTGAGGTGATTGTTTTGGACCGAGGTATTTTTCTGAGGGAGCGAATGCTACGTTCTCTCACTCTGGTGCTACTCACGACTCAATTGCAAACTAGACACGAGTAGTATGTGTGAACAGACACAACCAACGGGACAACCAAAGCCTACTGATAGGAGATATCATGTGTTTCTGGTGCGTAGCCAGGATTGCGTACCCGGGGTGTGCAATATATCCTTGCCCAAAACAGCGACAGGTCCCTATATTGGATGGGTCGCCAAATGTATTATCAGCAGTAATTACGATTTCTGCACCTTTTTTTCATTGTTTTCCATCGTTTTTATTTCTTTTTTTCTTTATCCCTTTTTATTTTGTGTAGACCCCGGGGTGCACGCGCCCCTTTCGCACCCTCCTGGCTATGCCAATGTGTTTCCCATCATGCTTTGCTTCCTATGTGATTGTCAGTGTAGGATTTTATGTGAATAGTGATAAAATTTCCCTAAAATTCAACTTGAAGTTTATTGTTGTGATCTTGCATTTGGGGCATGTTTCATCATTAACTATTCACATAATTTTCTGCTCAAATGTAATACATGGGAAGCAGTGCATTATGGGAACTTGAGCAATGCATGATGGGAAACACTCAAGTCTCTTCTGTTCCATTTGATATTGAATGACATTTAATATCTGTGTAACAAGACATCTGCAAATAAATCTTAATTATACCTGATTGTCATGTGTTACAAAAATCATTAAAAATACCAAGTCAAGTTCTCATCATATATGTATGCAAATCTTTTGTTTCCCTTCATTTAACTCTCATGAAACGAGGTCACGTATATTAAGCACGCTTCATCAAGAATTTCTTGTAAATCCTTGATCCGTAAGATATTACCAAACCTTTCCATTAAGAAAGAAGTTGTTAATTGCAATTTTGAGATGGGAGAATTACGGAGAACAGTAAACATGTCTTTGTGTTATCGGACATGATGTGATCCTCTCTGGAGATATTAGTCTTGAACATTACTCTAAGATGCTTTTAGCTATGTCTTGTCATTAGAAAAGAGAAACAAATCTTGGTGTGCTTGAATTACGCCTTGCTAATCAGCTTCTTTACCTGTCAGTAACGTTTCTATATTGAGATTGTTAGCTCTACGGCATCATGTTCTATTTGTCTTACGCACTCTGAGCTTCAACAACACATTAGTGCACTAATGAAGAGGTGATTATTTGTTGTATATTCTTAGGCTTTGTTAATGTGTATACAATGATGTTTTAGGTTTGGAGAATATTTTTAAGGTTAATTTCTTCACACTTTGACCATTTTGCGATTATTTAGACTTAAAATTTTTCTAACAATGACTTAAAATGGATTTCTATTTCGCCTGCAACAAACGGGAGTATATGTTTGCAAAAACCTGCAGAGCAGAACTTTGGATCTAATCGAGAGACTTTAGGATCAAAGCAAATTAAGGCCCGGTGCAGACTCCTCTATCGTATAGAATATTTTGCTTAGAATATTCTATGCTGACGAAAAAATGACGTAGGTCATAGAATAAAGCTGTGTGTTTTATACGATGACCTACGTCATTTTGTCGTCAGCATAGAATATTCTAAGCAAAATATTCTATACGATAGTGGAGTCTGCACCGAGCCTAAGAGTGCTTGTTGAGATATTATCTTGTAGTCCAATTCTTGAATTCTGAATTTATTGATTTTGTTTACGCTTGACACATACAACTAAAGAAATCTCACCTACAGCTACTTCATTCAATTCCAGTTCAGAAGGGAGGATTTCAAAAGCCAATGTACAACTCAAAAGTTTGACTTTTTGGATCCCAAGTAGGTGATTTTAGACCAAACCTAGATTGGATACCTATTGATGCGATGAAGTTTTCACCAATTCCAGTAGGAAACTGCATTTTAAGTCAAACTTATTTAACTCCTTTTGATTAAAATTTCACCTTTATAAAGGAAGGGGATATGAGTATTTCAATTCATTATAGGTGTGTGTTTAGATTGAAAACTATGAATTTTTCTACATTCTTCCACAGTGGTATCAATACGATAATTGTTCGAAATTATACAGTATGGCTTAAACAAAAAATAGTTACTAAATAGGGCGGGGTTGGGGGTACTCGCATATTTGTCCTACAGGGTTGCTGGTTTTTTTTACAAAAAATCCTTTAAAAAATGTTGGTCCTGTTTTTTACCACAAAATCCTTAAACATGAGGCAATTTTTCTGACAAGAGCCCATAGCAAAACAACTGTACACAGCGGATAGCCAGCGGATAGCCAGCGGCTGGCCATCCGATGACTATCAGATCGTATACCATCAGATGGCAATTTCACATGCAAATTAGTTGCCATCCACTGGCCATCAGCTGGCTTTTTCCCGATGGGTGCATTTCCGGATGACTTACAAATAGCCATCCGATGATAATTTCACATGCAAATTAGTTGCCATCCGCTGGCCATCAGCTGGCTTTTTTCCCGATGGCTTCCCAATGGGTGCATTTCCTGATGGCTTGCAAATAGCCATCCGATGGCCATCCAATGGTAATTTAACATGCAAATTAGTTGCCATCCGCTGACCATCGGATCAGCTGGCTTTTTCCTGATGGCTTCCCAATGGGTGCATTTCCCAAGGGCTTGCAAATAGCCATCCGATGGTAATTTCACATGCAAATTAGTTGCCATCCACTAGCCATCGGCTGGCTTTTTTCCCGATGGCTTCCCAATGGTAGTGATGGTCATTTATTTTACAAACTAAGTTTCTTGATTGCTTCCTGATAACAGTGTTCATAAACTAAGTTTCCCAATGGCTTCCCGATTATACTGATAATCATTTATTTTACAAACTAAGTTTCTGGATGACTTCCTGATAGCTGTTTCCATAAACTAAGTTACCTGGCTTCCCGATGTGCCATCAGCTGGACATTGGCTAGCAAATGTCTTTCTGTTACCTATCGGAAAGACATCGGGTACCCCATGTCTTTCTGATAGCAAGGGACAGAGCCATCGGGAAGACATTGGATAGCCGATGGTTTCGGATGGCTAACAAAAAGCCATCGGATATGGCTATCTGATGGCATTTATTTTTGGTATGGGAGACCAAAATGTCAGGATTTTTGAAGGAAATCATAGAAATGGGCACCTTTTTGGCCAAAATCACCTTTGAAGATGATTAGGGTTTTGAGGCTCCAGCGGCACACCCCTGTCCAATTCAAATGTGAGTACCCACGGGCATAAATCTTATATCAGAATTCAACGTAGAGATGAATCTTCATGTCCAGACTTGGCTATTTTGTTCATCCTTCATATAATATTCAATTTTCTATCGACAAACGTTGTTCCCTTAATAACTGACTTTAGATTAGCATGCTTGCTCATCAAACAAATCAAGTATTTTGACTGTGAATTGAATCGTAATTTAATGAAAACAAGTGTAAATTTTAATTGCGGAAACACTCGGGTACCGGATACCGTTGTTGTTAGTATTATTCAGAAAGTCAGTATCTTCCTTTTATAAGCATCTGTCATGAATTGTGCCATAATTAGTCATAAACATTGCTTAGAAAATCAAAAGAGCTAATAAGTCATGAATTTTAAAGATGTCTAATAATTGAATGCAAACATTGCTAAGAAAAAAGGTAACATAACCTAAGGTCAATTGATGCCAGTTTTATTTAAAATATTAATTAAAATTACAATTTTAATGTTTAGAAATACATCAATTATGAAGCAATTATAGAAACACTTATTCATCACTTGTTCAATAGACCTTTTCAAAACACAACTTTCCGAGAATTTCCGAAGCTGATTTTACACTTTCCGGCAATTGCCGACAGAAAAGTGACTCTTCAACACAATAACCAGAATGGTAAGTTCGCGGTCTCGTTAACTGGTCGCGTACGAATTCGAACTTGTAATTAGCGTTAGCGCTGAAGAGTCACTTTTAGTTGATGGGACTTTTTTCTTAAGCTTATTCAGCGCAGATCAGCTGATTTCAAATGGAAATTTCACTCTTTATGTCGGTGAGCTTATGGTACCATCGGCCAAAAGTTGTTCAGAATGAGTGTATCTAATATTGTATGGGTCTGGTTCTATTTATTTTTCACTTGTTTTGTACTGAAATGCGAGTGATTTTTCGGACTTTTTTTTGTTGACAAAATCGTGCATACTAATGAGCTTGAACGTGATTGGTTGAAAAAATGGCCATGTGATCAATGTTCCGGAGATTTCCGAATGGATTTTGAAAAGGTCTATTTCAAGATAATAAAGGTGGTTAAAATTTTGTGTTATTACATTGCAATTAGGGAAATTATGATTTTACGTTTTAAAAATGCCTTAATTACTAGTCAATTATAGAATCGCTTGTGTGTCATGGATTCAAGTGCGGGGTGAAAGCCCCGTGAACTGAAATCTAAAACCACTCGAGGACCGAGTCAACTTATTTTGCAAACTGTATTGAATTAAAAATTCATTTCCTATGAACCGAGATAATTTTATGTAAGTAAACAACTCTACGAACAAATATATGAACAAGGTGTAATTGCGTGAGGCCAGGGGAAAGGGTGGGTGCTTCAGTTACAGAGGTTGTATATCAAACTTGAGCTGTTGATGGATACCTAGGAAAAGGGGGTAGTTGGTTATGAGGCAGCTGTTAAGCTGAGATAGTTTAGGAACTAAAAATTTAAATCTTATTGGGATTCTGCTTGGAATTACTAGCTGGCAATTTTTTTTGAATAAAGCCACTTGTTAACTTTACAAATGAGACTATTGGGGTCGAACTCAAAGGCAGAAATAGCACAGGGCACTTTATATGGAATCAGTTTTTTCAACTTTTTAGTACACTATTTTATACATATGTTTTTTATTGTGTTACTTTATGGAAATAAATATAATGTCAACTCCCTCTCCCATTTCTCTCCTCCATGTCCATTCCACATATTCAGGCATCACTCAATCGAGTAAGCTTTATCTTAAAAACAGTTTTTAGGTGAGTATGTTGGTATTTCCCCTTCACTATACAAAACATGACAGACAAAGAGGGCATTTATATCACATCACAATATATATCTGGTTTAGTACAGGTAACCCTCCCCTCCTTAGATTTATTGCAGCCCCCTTCCCTTGGTGTGAGGCCTTATCAGTGTCATCTTTCCAATGGGCTTAGCTATAGTGACAGTTCCTTCATTTTCTTTGAGAGTTGGCGAACGCAGGTCAAATTAGTCACTTTTTTTGTCTTTTCTCACGAGTAAAAGATTCTTTGATATTTACGGAGACTTTTGTCATGTATAATTCATTAGCATGTTAAAAATGGAGAAAAGATTTTTGGCGAGTTAAACAAATACATTTGTTTGTACAGATGAGTAAAAAACTGAGTTATCTTTCACAAAGTTAAAGAAAATACTTCTGGCGAGTTATATTCTTCTTACCTCAAGCCTTCATCGTGAATTATAGTAAGTGCAGAGGCTAACAGTGAATTATATTACGATGGTCTGGGTCTGATTACGTAATGAAATACAGCAGTTTTCTAAAATCCAAGTTCAACACCATAGAATTAGTTTAAAAGTAGGAATAAAATTGCAGGGACTTACTGGGGCTTTATTTGGATAACCCACTTTTTCACACCACAATGATGTATTCTAACTCACCACAAGAACATAGCACAAGAAAATAACTTGACACATGGATTTAGCTTTGTACAGGTAACTCACTTTCTTAACTCATGTACTTTCATAACTCTCTTGTTTTAACTCACCATTTCTCTGCCTTTTGATTACAAGTATTGATAGCTTATTCTGACAACGTAATACTATATGTTTGCATTGACTCAAATCTCATTTTTTTACATTCGTTAAAAACGCAGCGAGCTCTCGCCGCTAATGCAGCTATGGCACGCATGAACGACAAAATTGCTTTGATTTAAGACTTGACATTTTCTGTACACAGTCTTGTGTTTTCACTCATTTATTTTAAGTTTTAATTAGTCGTCGAGGAGAGGAGTGGGCAAATTACTCAAATATTTGAGGAAAAATAAACTAATTGAGCCTGGCGTGTTCCCTAACATGCATGGATGACAAAATTGTTTGGATTCAAACCTCTCTACATGCTTTACACATGTAGTGGCATTACATCATTCATTATTTTGTATTAATTATCTGACAAGAGAAACTAGGAAAATAGTTCCAAATTATAAATTGCTAACACAGCTCATGACACATATGGATGACACAAATATTTTGATCCAGACTTTGTAAGCAGTGTGTGATGTGCAGGCCTTTGCCCAGGATTTTTTTCAGGGGGTGTGGGATTTTCAACAAGTGGACTTTTGTCAAATTAGGGGGAGGGGGTGCGACTCCCCCCCCCCCCCCTCTAAATACTGGCCTTGTGACGTGCACATGAAATAATTACCTCATAAGGTCAAAAATGTTTGATTGTCCCCACCAAACTGACCCTATTTTTTCAAATCGGAAAAAGTTTTTAATTTACAATTGAAGGAGTTGATAAGTTAAATGTGTATGGGCCAAATCATAGTCGGCCTCCAAACAAAATTTTTCCTACCAAACATTTGGTTGTGACGTCAAAATGGCGAGTGACTCCAAACAAAATAGCTTCAACACCAAGTTGAGACCAAATAAAACTTCGCGCTAGATTGCACATGTTATTGAATTGCCATATACATTGGACAAAATGTTTGTTACCCGTTCATAAGGTCAATACATACTTCTTAAGCTGGGATTCCTTTTATCCGTTTGCGGTGCGATTGCGGTGCGTTTTGCACTGTAAGGGTACTGGTCCGTATAGCACACGATTGAATGTTTTCATAGCGCATCGAGATGTTTTTATGTTATTTGCGCTCACAAATATGGTTTTATTATTATTATTATTATTATTAATGGTATCAGGTTGACCAAAAGTGTTTTTTTTTTTTGAAGTAACTATTTTAAACCTTTAAAAATCAATAGACCTACATATGCTACGATGCTTTTCCATAGAAAACCAACAAACATATATTTTTGTCCTGCGATAAACTGCATTTATAAAATAGACATATTAAATAGGCTTTTAAGCCTGATTTGCTAGTTGAAAATAAAACATGGCTGACAGGGATGTTGAAATCAGAACAAACTTGAGAAAAAAGTGTTTCGCCAAAATTGTCAATTGCTTAGTCATAGGCTGAAAT
>JXSR01S035034.1:7249-20909 GCA_000969725.1 Ophiothrix spiculata
ATGAACGTATTTCTTTAGTAAAACAAGCTATACATTAGCAGTAAATAAGGCGCCATATATTGTATATACAAAGACACTACGTACGCCTGATATATCGCAGAGCATAAACAAAATGAATGAACATAAAGGTACTGACACATTTATCGTTAGGCGTCATGTGTTCGGCAAATTTGCAGTGTTGCAAAAATGTTTCGAAAATTTGATCATACAGTTTTTAAAAATTGTTATTCTGTTATATGTTATACATTTTGATATAGGAATATTATCTAAGAGTGGTCATGACAAAAGTGGGAATCTCACTTTGTATAAAATGAAATTCCCTTTTCTCTTTTCATTGTGGCCTCGATATTTTAACCTAAAATATCAGTAGGTAGAATAAGTATATGAAAACAGGAACACGAAATATCACAGGGGTAATATATTTGTTAAAGTTACAAAATTATGTCAACTGTCACTCAATCGTGTCAATATTTTATTAAAGCTTTGTTCTTTTTCCCCTTCAAGTGACAGTTGTAGGTATATAGGCTACGGAAAATATTTCGCTTTTTGCATTTTAATATTAATAAGAAATTACTTATTTGATAAAATGGTAGATCCGTTCCTATTCTCTTTTAGGTCGAGTAAACAAGTTGAGCGTCCTATTAGATAGGAGGAAGAATGATTGACGTTATGAGTGTTTTTGTGTTATTTGAAAATGAGAAGGTGGTCTTTTACTTCTTTGTTTTGAACAAAGAGACGATATTAGTAACAGTTGCCCCTGCAATAGGCTATGCTTTGAAATTTGCTTCTATATAAGCTCGCAAGGAAATAGGCTTAAACACTTTGAATTCCAAAGATAGTCAACTGAGAAATAATATATTTTCAGCTCCCTTACAAATGCTGTGCCCTCATCCCAGAAGTGATTTTGTAATGTTTTATTCCTAATTCGGATACGAGCCTTTTACTACCTATCGTGGATGTAAGTCCGTTTGCTGTAACCCTGTGTTTGTTTAATTTCTCAGAGTAGAACGGTTTTAACATTGGGTTTTATGATTGAAGAGATGGCATGGTCTGATGTAGAAATGGGTAATGTGGTTCTTATACTGGTTAGACGTACCTCTGTAATTGTCAAAGACGCGTCCCATTAAAATACTAATTTAAAAAGAAAAACGAGGATCATCAAAATGCAATCGGGAGTCTGAACAATTTGTATGCAAAACTGAAATAGCAAGAACATCCCATTATGACACCCGATAGTTTTTCATGACGATACAAAAAACCCAAATGAAAGAAATCTCGAGTTCAGATCTAAATAAATATAGAATTGAACAGTTATGTTCAGTTAATGAAATACGTCGAAACAACCGTCTGGAAATACAAACAGGCTTCTTTTATGATTACATCTTTTCAGAGTTCCTTTTTAGAGATTTAGCTCACGCAGAAAGATTCACTTGCTCTCATCAACGATAGACGCACACATCAAGGATTGAGCTTTGATATTATCAGAAGAAATCTTTAATTCTACTTCTTTTCACGAACACGTCAGAGCTCTGCAAATAAACAGTATTATTCCATCTCTATAGGCTCTTATAACAATATTTTCTTTAATATTTCAAAACCTGATTCAACATCAATGATATGACTTATCATAATGTTGTTCAATAACGACGATGTCCAGTTGGAAATAACATGTCCTTTAATATTGCGTACCCGATTTTGACAACAATGATATATTCATTCATATATTCATGCTTCTAATTTATTTTTTTCCATATCAAAAACAACAAGATATAATTAAAAACAAATGTAATTGAAACAAAATGATATGGAGGATGTGGTCGAAAGGCCAATGCCAGAGGTGACCATAACCAACTTTGAAATACAAAACAAAAATATTGTATACAATTTACGTAACACATGTCAAAACACATATTACAAAAATCTTAAAAATAACCGTACACAGACAAATGTAGAAAAGGTGCTTTAAGCAGAAAGAAATCAGTATATTTTGAAATAAGGTGACACTTAAATTGGTTGCGGGAATAAGATATTAGATGTCCACAAATACAAATCCAATATTTGGTACTCACGGAAATATTTTGATATCCTGTTAGGTGTCTTGATAACTCCACACTGATGTTGCTGTGATGTATTTCTAGATCCTAGCATACTTAGTTTAATTGGATGCTGCTTGATGATTTGATTATTAGATCTGATAGATTGGGTCAAGCTTGTACGTCCCTTCGTCTTTATTCATTTCTTCATATTTCTTGTTCCTCTGCTCCTTATAAAGATGGCCTCCTTTAGCCATCGGGTTGTCCTATCGGATTCCAAGTCAACAACTTTGACTATAACCAGATCATCAAGCAGCATTCAATTAGTTTGGATATGACGTCATCCAGTCGAACTAAGGATACTCATGATACTAGCATCTAGAAACAACTTACATTAAAATCAGTGTGGAGTGATCAAAACACTTGATAGGATGTCGAAATATTTCCGTGAGTACTAATATATTGGATTTGTATTTAAAACTTTAAATATCTTATGAACTATGAACAATCCTGATGAATTTATTTCAAGCGGTTGCGGAAATGTTTGGCTGATTTAGACATTTTGAGTTTGAGATCAAGTCATGTCCACAGAGTGGGCCAGAAGAGCAACCGTTTGGTCTGAAAAACCTTTTTTTATTTCTAGTGAAGGTATGAATATTATCATTTCTGGTGCTATACTGATGCAATTCGCCTTGTTTGAAAATAATTTTTCAAACTTTGTTTTAAAGCTGATTGAAAGAAGCTTCCCACTTCCAGTATGTGTCAATTTAAATGTTGAAATTGATCATAATTTCATTACAACTTACCTGAATATGTTTAGACAAAAATCCCAGGGAAACTTAAGTAATAACAATATTCTTATCTTGTACTTAACAAGCTCAGCACTTTTAAATTGAAATGAGTACGAAAGTGTTTTAAATCTTCTTCTAATCTGAGATCATACTTACATGCGTCCATTATTTACACTACCTGCGGTAAAAATATTGAAATATGTTTGCACAACTCAAAGTCAATAG
Organism: Ophiothrix spiculata; assembly: GCA_000969725.1. Classification (NCBI taxonomy): domain Eukaryota; kingdom Metazoa; phylum Echinodermata; class Ophiuroidea; order Amphilepidida; family Ophiotrichidae; genus Ophiothrix; species Ophiothrix spiculata. The sequence goes on from JXSR01S035034.1 coordinate 10,299, forward strand.
AAATAGCTTCCGGATACACTTGACCCATACACGAGTAATGTTAAGATGGCCTCTATTCTGATGGTTCATTCCCCTTTTCCAGAACGCAATAAATGCAGTGCCTTATTTTGAGTATGGGGAGCCCTTTTTGGTCATTTTTGGATCAAAAAGGGACACCGTATGCACATAAAGACACCGTATGCAAAAACAAAGACAACTATCAAAAATCTTGTTCTATAACTTTTAAAGTTTTTCTTTCTTCTTTCATCAATTAAAAACAAAATTAAGTCTCTAGCATGATTTACGGTTGTGTACCTTTGCTATTTTGAAATCCAATTTAAATATAAATTTGTTTGTATTGTTCTTATTGTTTTTATATTGGTTGTCATGTACTCCGAAGTTGAAGTCTCAAACATTTGTAGTTTTATAAAGTGATTTTTAATGCACTTCTCCCCTTAATCTCACCGCACAAAAGAGACATGTTAATCAAAGTATGGGATAGGCTATTGTCTCCGACAAAAGCAAAACAGTCAAAGCGTTTTGCTTTTGGTTCCGCTCGTGGACACAAAAATTATTGTTACGGATTACAATTTCTCAAGTGTTTTCTATACTTATTGATGACTTCAATGAATAGACTCGGTAATTTGAACTAGGCTAATGTGTTAATTTTCTAAACCATATACCTATATCTAAATGCTCACTGTTCTGCAAATGATTGCATACATGTATAAAAATGTAGAAAACTTTAGTTTGAAACACTTATTGAACATAAGTGAGTGTTCTTGTTGCACACACATAGTGTTCAAGATATAAATTTGAACACATCAAGTCAGTTTATAACTTCTGTAAATAAGTTCATATTTCGTAGGATTGAAGACAAATATGATAAATTATGAGTGGCAGTTCCAAAATAGTAAAGTAGTCAGTTTATAGCAGTTTTATACTTTAGTTCCGAACTAGAGTTCATTTAGAGCCTACTAAATATGTTTTACTTTCTGCTGCAGTTTTAGAATGAAATGCTCACAAACGTGTTGTAAAAATTGATCTAATTCTTATCTGGGATCTTGCCTTCAGATGAGTCTATGAATTATATAACCGCTTGACCGAGATTCAAAACCGTATAACAAAAGTGCTACTGATATTCAAAACAATTGGTAATCACCTAGGAAATGTGCAGACTCTTCTGCTTATTTAAAAAAAAAGAATGAAGAAAATCGGTAATTCTTAAGATAAGTTATGATTGGTTTAGTAAAACAACCAATTTGTCAAGCTGTCCGCGGAATAAATAAGCAAACCAATTAAAATGCAAAGTAAACCCTTGATTGAGCAGAGTAATTAGATGGTTATAAATATCCTACCCTTCCTACAGTCCCTAAAACGTCTCGCTCGGTTAAATGTCATGTTTACTGCAAGTTTTCACCTACTTACACCTATCAGAATATCACAATTTTTGGCGTACATATTGAAGAGAGTCTCTTGTTTATACATGGAACTTTATTAGTGATTTCACGTCCATTATTAAGGTCAAAATGACGCCTAAAGACTACTTTGAAAAAGTTGACCCATTTACGCCGAAACCTCATAATTTCATGATGTTCGAACAATTCGACTGGTTTCAAATTTGACAGATTGAAGGTTTTATTTTATTGAATTACAAACAATATTTTATAAATATGCTGAGTTAATTTGAATGATAATTGCACGAAAATCCAGACGTGAATTACGACTCTGAGTTCGCCCTGTTTGAGCTGTGAATTGCCTGTTTTAAGTATTTTGTCTGATATACGCATTCGCATAATGTACTTACAAATTGAGCAAAAATTGCAATTTTTATGTAAACAAAAGAAAAATACGGCATTCTAATGTTTATGTTTAGATTTTAGTTCACGATCTCAACGCTGCCTTGATAGCTCAGGGGTAGACCCCTCGCTTCGTAATGCATGACTAACCCCTGCCATAATCCATTGTTCGAGTCCCCGCAAAGGCAGTGGAAACTATTTATCTTTTCATGATTGAAAAATAGTTAGGATTCACATTTTCAAGAGCAGATGGATCCTCTTTACCCTTAAACATTGAATAAAGGAGATTGGCCATTTATAAGAAAAGCTGTCCATGATGCTGATCTTTAAATGAATGGAAAACTTAAACAGAACCATTTAACAACTAGGATTTTGATGCAGGAGTTTCAAATTCAAATATCAACCAATTGTATGCATGAAACCAGTTTAGAACCTGCCTGCCACTGAATTTGTAAAGCTGGTCGTTGGTACTGGAAGTTGTACATCGTATGACACCTTCTAACAAGGCAGTTCGTAGTTGAAACCTAATTGAAAACACACAGGCCTTCAGAGGTTCAAAGATGTTTTGCAGAGCAAAGCTAAAGCAAATTGTGAGCCAGAAATGTTAAATGCAAAAGAGATCCATGAGGATCTGAGACTTGGATTGTGAACAGAAATGACAGACCTCCAAACTGCATCAATCTTTGCCGAAAGAAGACAGGGTATTAGTAACAGGTGACTGCACAGCTGAAGTACTTACTTTGCATTTGTTCGCTCATCAATTCCGTGAACAGCTTGTAAAATGCGTTTTTTTACTAAAACAGGCATAACTTCTCCTAGGAGTTATCGATTTCCTTTATTCTTTTTTCAAAATAAGCAGAAACGTCTGCACATTTCAAAGATGTGTAACAATTGTTTTAAATATCAGTAGTTCTTTTGTTATACAGTTTTGAATCTCGGTCAACTTCATTTTGACTCACGCTCTATACCCTATTCACTCGTCTAATTCAACTATTTTCCATCTGACAATCTCCTTAAATTAACAAAAAAAACATTTCCAAAAGTTTGACAAATAGTCATACTATATGACTGACACTTAATTTAAGTTATTTTAACAATTTTTGGCACGGTAGTATGAAAGCGCTCAACTGTTACGTGATCTAAATTCAAAGAATGAGTAGTTGAATTGGACAAGTGGATACGGTATGTATTCTGCTCAAAGCTTGGGGATATACTTGACCTATGCTTAAGTAGTGCAAATATAACCTCTTTTCAGATGTGTTTTCTTTTCCATTTTTAGAATGCAATGAATGTGAAATAAAACTGGATTTATTGGTATCTTAATTTGCTTCCCTTTATCAACTTGAGGGCTATGGTATCATATTCATTTCAATTGATCAAAAGAATGAGATTTCCGGGTTCTCAAGATATGCAAAAGGTTCTTTATACCTTAAGTTCAATAGCAATGTGTATCAAATAAGTCTTACATGTATCTTGAATCTAAAGTTAAGTCTGTTAGTCTTGTGGTGTTTTTTTTTCTTTTCAAATTTGTCGAAATGCGGAAACGGTCTCTTTTTGTGTAAATATCGCTATATTTAGAATCTTTTACTCACTTTAGAGCTGGCAACATTCGATGAAGTTCATTTTTTATTCAAAAATGTCACATGTTGAAAGAAAATCTAATCGGATAATTTTCCGTTTTGCTTTTCAAGTAATCACACTTTGAGTATATGATAAAAACCTACTCGTATGTATCCAAGAGAAGTTGTAAAAGACTTTTGCCGAGTATGTTCTCATAAAGTGAGGTGGTCTCTTTCTCCTCGTGTTGTCATGGTTGTTTGGATTTCCCATAGAGAGCTTCTTTATCCCCTTGAAACAGAGCTTTCTGGGTAAACCATGTAAACCTATCTTGGTGAGAAGATGGCGTCAGTACTATTCATTTGTTTGTGCTCCGCTGTTAATAACTCGATATACGTTCGACATATTATATCCCATGAATAAGTTTTAATATTATTATTTTGATTACATTGTTATTAACCTCTGTAATTAACCATCAATTTCATAAGGGATGGCTTCAAAACTCAACCGGCGGTTGTCTGCCGATTCTGGGCGGTTCTGGGCGGTTCAACCGGAATAAACAATAGCCAACCGCCCAGAACCGGCCAGAACCGCCCAGAACCGGCAGACAACCGCCGGTTGAGTTTTGAAGCCGCCCCTTTAAATCTCTTCGTTGCATCTACTTTCTGATGTTGAAAAAACTTTGAAAGCTGTGCAGCAGCTTTGTTTAAATGCGGGATACAGCATATATCTGAATTCAGAATAAATAAGCATGTTAGAGTGGGATGAAATGAAAATGCATAACTGTTGACTTATGGTCTCGTCTTTTAAAACGGCAATCCCATCACCTGAATATAGGTTTATGGGGCCATCTATAGACTGCTCCATGCAGTGCTTGGACTTATATCAAATTACCATTACATCACTTTTCTATACTTAAAAAAACCCACTTAGATAGTCAAATGTATATTTGGCGTGGCGCTATAACTGTATCAGTCACAAGAATATTTGCACAGATAACTTTGAATCAATTCAACCATACTAACGTCAAACCTTTTTAATCGCCCAGAAGACAATGTTTTAGTTCAAATGTTCTGTCCGTGCTTAACAATGCATTTTGTAATCTGTTGTGAAATATTTTGTTAACCCATTACTTATTCTATTCACTGGAGTCAATAAGTATAGATAATCACCACTTGAGAAATTGCATTTCGTAACAATCTTTTTGTGCTTACACGAGAAAAAGCAAAACTAAAATGGCATTTTTGTTTTTGTCGAAGACAATTGCCTATCCCATACTTTGATTGACAGGCCTCTTTTGTGTGGTAAGATTAATTCGATATTCCTTTTAAATATTTGTAAACTCAATCCTTTGTCTTTTAATGAGATAACTTACGACAAACTTGAACAGGCCTATTGTGATACAATTTATCAATCGTGCGGAAATTGATAAACACCAACCTAGGTTTGTTCAAATCCTTTATTATTTACTCAGCTTTTGTAAAATTAGCATATTTGTAAATGTTAAATTCTTTTCAATGCGACCACCCGTCCATGTAAGTCTTTTTTCAGGTCTATTCATATTTACACATTTAGATAGGGTAATTTACAATTTTGTAAACCAATTCGTAAACTGTGGATTTGAACAAGCTAACTGTCTATATAAGTAGTTTACTGATTTGATAAAATAGTAATTTTAATCAATGAATATCATAAGTAACATTTGAAGGTAGATAATAATTTTGAATCATTGTTGTTTTTGGTGGGGATTTTAATGAGAGTCGTTTTAAAAGTAAATAAAATATTTTCAATGATATTAGATTGCTCACAAAAAAATGAATCTCGTCATAACTAAAACCGTTAAAATTACAAAAGTTAAAAATGTGAAATAAAACAAACCTTATTTTTTCCTACTTAAATAAGCTTCTTGGCTTAAACTCTTTAAACTATCAAACTGATTATCCACAAACCTCTTCAATATTCATTAAATATTACCAGAATGCAAGACATTTAAAATAATTTTACTACATCTAAAAAGTTTAAATTTCTCAAACTATTTAAACAAAAGCAAAGCTTCAGGTTAGTCTATAGTCCTCTAAGACTAAAAAATTAGTCTTATTTGTGAATGAATAATCACTGGTCGTATTAATTGTTGATCTTTATAACATAAACTTTGATATATATGGTTATTTGATGGTGTTTTTTTTTTCTATATCGAGTCTACAGATGCAGATTTACTTTGACTGCATTGGCACGCCCTGTCAACGAGCAGATGACTTTATTGGGAAATGAGAAAATTATGTCTGTAGTTTGTTATCGCATATTAACGTGTATTATGTGAAAGCAAACAAAATAACAGTTTTAGTAGTTTCTATTTTCTGAAAATTGAAAACAGGAATAAAACTAAGTAAATAAAATATGCACCTTCTGTTTTTGTTGGTGATCTCTTTAATTACGTATGTCTTATTCCGTATAGCTGTTCAAGTAAAACAAACCGATTAAAGAAATCAAAATATATTGCTTTTACAAATTCGGACAGAGACACTTTATTAGGGGAAAAGGGGAAACGGAAGGGTTATTCAGAAATTTGGATGAGAATTTCACATTAAGGACTTATTTATTCCAGCTGCATTTACAAATAACCTTATATTAATATTTGCTCCATTAAGAGTAGAAAAACAAAACGCTTCACTTTAAATAGGTAAATAGAATTACGTTTATTGCGCACCTTTTCCCTGCTCACATGTTGGCCTCAATCATCAAAGATAATGTCGAGCACATAACCTCATTCATGTCACGAATATGATCATTCTATGAGATTAATCTTCAGTGCAGTCATAGTGCATAACAATAAAAGTGATTTCTTTTTACATTTATGAACATTGATGACACAACAACAAACCTAATACTGTTCGATTGGATTTATAACAGTAGAAATATCCTATGTAGAAAAGAAGAAGGAAAAACATAGGTTCTTGATATCTTGCTCTAAGTTAAGTGCGCTCAATCTTGATAATACATTCCATAGGGGAAAGTGGGGTAATCCCGGACACCTTTCTATCAGACCTCATAAGTACAATACTAATCATGGTCTAGGTGAACAATCATTATCACTGTTAAGAACAAACAATAATATAGTAACCAGTAACATGTTAATAGTATCTTCGAATCCAGACAAAAACAAAAAATGGCGGCGTCCGGGATTACCCCGCAATCTGGGGGGTAATGTAGGACATTATTATAAGACTTGTTTTTCACCAAATAGCGATGTTAGATTGCAACAGACGTTTAAGAAACTGCATTTTAATTGCAGATAAAGACGTATGATGTATTATCATATTGAAGGACATTATATCCATCAAGATTCTGTAACATCAGGGAATTTTACTCAATATTGAGTAACTTAATAAAATTCTTTTGTTTTGCAGGTTTTGTCTACCACGGTACAGTGCTCCTTAATAATACTTAGAACTATCATATAAATTGTTACAAATTCAATGTTTTTACTTGTCCGGGATTACCCCTCAATGATATGAGTTACTTTTACAGTGTTTGTTCTGCTAACCCACTTATAAGATACCCCAATTCATACCTCCAGCTAACAATCAAGTACCAAATATAATTTCTATGTATACTTCACATCTGACCTTTATTGTATATTTGTCACCAATCTAGTAAATCACATGTTAGATAAAAAGTCCAAAATGACACTTACCTTTTTTTTGGATTTTTGAAAACGACGAGGCCTATAGCGCCGGCAGTAGTACACGTGAGGTACACCTTAGGGTAGCTAAAGTCACAAGGTAGTGTAATAGCGCCACCCTTCTCCATTTAGCTGCAATCGCTTTGTCCGGGATTACCCACTGTCCGGCATTACCCCACTTTCCCCTAAATGTTTAATCGTCTATCTATATCAGCTGCTCTACAAGAACTATTTTTCTTAATTTTCTAAATAATACAATGTGTTGGTCATATCCATACAGGTTAGTGCTATCACATTTCATAAAAAAAATGTTTGCTTTATTTATCACAATATAATAGCAATTATCGTAACTGACAATAACCCAGTTATTTTGAGGGTTCAATGTAAATGAACATCGCCCGAAGGGAGTGTCACTATTTATTCACTTATATTGTTGCTCTATGTAGACAAATAGCAATAATAGACTTCTTCTAATTGAGAATGCTGAACATATCTGCTTCATCTAAGACAAAATAGGATGTATACGATAGGGGTAACGCAAGAAGACTACAAAATAAAAGCAACTATTTAGTGTAAATCCTATTGCAGTTTGAGGATATTAACATACAATATTAAAGCAATAGTTCAATCCCCAAAACAATACAATCATCTATGCTATGCTGTTGTGTATTACCTATCACATGACGGTTTTTTTAATTCGATATGTAGCAGATACTCTACTTATAAGGTGAGACATCCTGAACAAATTTTCAATTTTCTTATTAATTATCCCTACAGGGTTTACGGCACAAAATAGCCTGCCTATTCTTTTACATGTAAAAGTAAGGGCGAAAATCGTCATTTTTTAGCCAAATTATTGAATAGCTCCACTTCTCACCTTATTTTTCTACTAGAATGTGATATATCTGATCAGATAAAATGCAATTTTAAAGGGGTTTATCGGCTTGATTTCGCGGGAGACCATCCTGGAATGCTGTCTGCTAATTCCGCCATATTTGTTCAGTGCTTCCAGTACGTCTGAGGGTGGAATAAAAAGTAAAATTATTACAAGTTGGTCAAATCATGGAATATGTGCATTGTTTGTGATAGGATGCCAAGAAAATATTTTAGAAAAAATATTTATCCAAAAAATTGGACCAACCCAAGGTGATTTTTATTGTTTTTCACATTTATTTTTAGGAACTAAAGTGGTTTGTTCAGGCCTGAGTTCAAAACACTTAGGGTTGGGCGATATTATTTTGTGAAGTACATCCTTTAGTCATCCAAATTGACTTGTTTAATTAGCAGCTGTCGTATGTGCCTTGTTGTATACATTTAGTTACTATGCTATTGAAAATGCAAACATGAAAATGCAAACATTATTTGGATTAAAGTAAGGATAAACAACAATTCTAAAGTGACATGTCTTTTCTTTTAGTATTATGTTGTATGGTTTACATTGAATATGTTCTTCTCACGTCATACAAGGCATTAGCATTTATCCTCATAAGTACGGGAATGTGTGTTAATACCATAAATTGGTTTAGATTACATTCACCGTACGTTTAAGACGCTGAATTAAATGATTTTTACAAATGGGCTTCAAAATGATCATAAGATGAAAAAATTAGCTCTCAAATATATCGTATTACAAAATCAAATTTCATAAGAAGCATTTTATTGACATTTAAAACTTACGAATGTGTCTATACTTCTCAGTCTTAGATCACATGTTATGCGTCCATCATCGTGTTGGAAAATGTATATTTTTGTATTAAGTAATGTTTCAGTCACACCGTATCCACGTTAGATATTTCAATGATTTTAACGTTTAATATTGTTCTTCCTTAACCCTCGTCTTCCTAGGGGGATGGTGGGGGGGGGGGGTGGTGGTTACCACAACCACATCCCCCCTAACGGATGATCGCCGATTGCACCAAAACGCAAAACAAAACGACCACGAGCATTTGAGTAATTGTTTTTACATCCTTTGCGGTCATTTTGATGAAAAAAAAACGGGGGTACCACCTAAGGTGGGGTTATAGTAGGCCGTCAAAGTTGGCGGCCACCTCAAAAAATTTTAAATCGCCATTTTGAAAAATAAATGCATGCTATTGACTTGAAAACTTACAAAACATGTTAGAATTGTTGATTCCTTTATTTATTAGCAAAAACCCCGACAAAAATCGGACATTTAGAACTTTTACAGCGATTGTTTAAAAAAGTGGCAATTTTTGCCAAAAGTCGATTTTTTTTTTCCGGTATGGAAATACTTTGTGACGTCGTAATTAGGTAACGCCTCGTCCGATTTCCATGATCTTGGTATCAATAGAAAGAGGAGACCCACCCCTATACTATCAATTAATATAACTTTGGGTAGTCCCAAAATCAAAATCACAGGTGGGGTGGTAACCAACACACCCCCTCAGAAAGACGTGTTACAGAAAAAGGCTTAGGAAGACGAGGGTTAAAGTACATGATGATCAAAGAAAGGATAAAGGTCGTATCATACAAAGAGAATGTATTGATTTGTCACATACAAGTTCGCTTAATGCAAAGTTTTTTCCTACACATCTGAAAAACTAATGACGTAATGATATCTTTAATAAGCAGTCCATAGGGTCCAGGACTCATTAACCCTCGTCCACCTAAAGTATTTTCTTCTATGTCGTCACTTAAGGGGGAGATTAATCCTGTGAAAAAAGAATTGACGTGCCAAAAGTGTAGTTGTTTTATACCATAGTAAAGGGTAGAGTCTTCTCTTTCTATTGATACCAAAATCATGAAAAGCGGTCATGGCGTTACGTAATTATGACGTCATAAAGTACTTTAGGTCGGAAAATTTCGCCAAAATCTGATTTTCGGCGAAAATTGAAAACAATTCAAAAATTCGCTATAAAAGTTCTAAATATCGGATTTTCATCGGGTTTTTTGCTAATGAATAAAGGAAATGGTAGTTCTAACATGTTCTGTAAGTTTAAGCTTGTTAGCATCTAGAAATTTTTTCAAAATAGCGACTTTATATATAGAGGGTGGTTACCATCCCCCCTACCCACAGACTTTGACGGCTTACCTTACCCCCACCTAAGGTGGTACCCCCGACTTTTTCACCAAAATGACCGCAAATGATGTAAAAACAATTACTTAAATGCTCGGGGTCACTTTGTTTTGCGTTTTGGAGCAATCGGCGACGATCCGTTAGGAGGGGGGTTGTAACCACTCCCCCACCCCTTAGGTGGACGAGGGTTAAAGATTATGATGACTAGCTAAAGATCCAAATCTGTTCTTCTCAAAGGTGGTTGGAAATCAGCAATGTCCATTGTCAGAAATGGAACATAAGATTTAATATCGCTTCTCTCTATTTTGTTAATGGTTAACCACTGATCGCATTAAATTTGCTCAAATGTCACCGAACGGGTTTAGTACCTTTGTTTAGATAATGGCTTTTTCTATTTCATGTCATCAAATGCTAAGTTACTTTAACTGCATTAACACGCCCTGCCAACAAACAGATGTTTTTCAATGGCAAAATAAGTTATGGTAGATTGCATTGATTATCATATTCATATATTTATTCATTTATTGAGCGCCTTTCCAAAAAGACCAAAGCACTTC
>JXSR01S035036.1:29065-43550 GCA_000969725.1 Ophiothrix spiculata
ATGAAAAAATTTACCCATGAAATTGTGATATTTTAAAATTATATCAAATAATTAGATCAAATAAACGTACAACAAAAAAGTTACCAATATTTACACTTTTCGTTTATAAGGCTGAACATGAAACCGAGACTGTTTTTGGATTCGATCATATCCTATATTAAACAAAAATAGTTTTGTTGGAAAGAAATGTGGTTTATAAACAATAAACTTGTTTGATTGCATTGAAATCTTGAAAACGGAATACCTCCTCTATGAACACAATGCCGAGAAAATTGTGTTATTTTTCTTGTTTGGACAGAAACAGAAATAAATTGATCGTGCCCTTCATGTTCAGCTGTACGGTGATTGCATTTGCTTGTTTTGATGGGTAATACTTGTATTTGTTTTTAATGTTGCAAATTCGTCTTGATATCGTGCAGACAAAGAACCTCCTTCACTGACCTGTCCACGTAATATGACACTAGAAACGGATTCAGGAAAACCTCATGGTGTTCTGAATTTGGATAACATATCAAAATCTGACAACTCTGGAAAGGCACCAACAACACAGTGCATCACAGATGATGGTACTAATGCACAAATGGGATTGCGTATCGGTGAAACCAGCGTTGGCTGCACAGCTACAGACAAAGGTGGCAACCAAGCAACATGCAACTTTTCCGTTCTTGTTGAAGGTAAGAATTTGCTGGTGCACATAATGTTTTTAGTTTGCTTTAACACTTAACTGCACAAGGGGGGGGGGGGTGTTCAATATGGACCCTGGAATTTTATTCCATGGTCTAACATTGGAAGTAATATAGTAACTGAGAAGGAACCACAATGATCTCAATCGGTCATACAATTATCCACTTTGCTATTCATGTGAAGAAAAGGAATGTTTATCGATGAGCAACCAGTTCGAGTAGCTTGATCATATTCTATTTGCCGCCGCTATAACTGGAAAATTGTCTGACAATTTACAAATTTATGCACGAACAAACATACCAACGCATGAAGTGTCATGAGGACCTTTTTACTAACATGATAAACTACTGTGAACCTTGCAGCATCTTTCTTTGATGTTCAGAAGGTTCTCAAATATCAAATGTAATGACTGGAGGACAAATGATATCTTTGATAAATCAATGCCATATTATGTAATGTTCCGGTGATCTCTCCGGGGAATGATTGTTGTCGTCTTCGTTGGTACGAAGATATTACCTATACATTAGTATTTCTAATAAGTGCCCAATGCTGCTCAGTAATAAAACAGAGCATTAAAGTTGGACACATCTGGCAAAAACTTGGTTGGAAAAGCGCGGATGGTACCGAAGGTTTCCGAACAGTGGGTACTATTTTCGTAGCAAAGAAAGTACCATGAAAACTGCAAACATTCGAACCATGATTAAATGAGCCATTAAATTGCTACTTCAGTTTCTTGACTAGCAATTGAAATAAAAAGAGCGGCAAATGGATTGATAAGTCCAATATCAATAATTCACATAAACGTTAATAAGTTGTTGACTTGGTTATACCACCTTGCGAGTTTTACTATAGATTTAAAAATCTATGATTTTACAGTAAGTTTTTCGAAAGAGCAAAATGCACTCACTCGTCTCTACTCGTCGGACTGAAATCACTAAGGGGCGGCTTCAAAACTCAACCGGCGGTTGCCTGCCGGTTCTGGGCGGTTCAACCGGAATAAACAATAGCCAACCACCCAGAACCGCCCAGAACCGGCAGACAACAGCCGGTTGGGTTTTGAAGCCGTCCCTAAAGTGAATGGTACGATGTGATTAGCTTATTAAGATCCGGAGCGTATCCGTTAGTGCTCAGTCACACATCAAGAAACGTACGAATAACGTACACTGGTTTGGTAATCAATATATAAATGTATTTCAATGACAGAAACACTGTACGTTATTCATGCGTTTTAGCTATACGGTGATGTGTGACGGAGTTCTTAGACGGTTTTAAATGAACTATTAAAGGTTTATTATCTTTGATCATTTATCCTTTAGATAAAGAGGCTCCTACCCTGATATGTCGTAACCAATTGCGTGTGACAGATCTTGCCGAGTCTTCAGCCAGGGTCATATTTGATTTTCTAATTGTTACTGATAACTCTGGGTATAATGTGTCAATCAACTGCTGTCAGGTATCTGGAAGTAGATTAAATATTGGTCAAACCGAAGTAAATTGTTATGCTAAAGATTTTAGTGGAAATCAGGCGAATTGTTCCTTTATCATTGAAGTGAAAGGTAAGGAATGTTATTTTTATTTTCAGTTAGGGGTCTTTTGCATTTGCTTGAAGTTGAGGATGTGAAATAAATTTACACTCACCCTGTACTGAAGACATAAAATCAGTCATCAAAGTTATTGATTCAAGTTGTTAATTGTAACTCAATTGCAGATACTGAAGCACCTTCGCTTGTTTGCCAGAATCAAACGCTGAACACATCTGCTGGTTTGCCAACTGCTATCGTTGAGAAGCCATCTGCAACTGACAACTCTGGTGTCACTACACTGACCTGCTCGGCAGATGAAGCAAGAATTGGACGAACTGAAGTTTCGTGTGAAGCATTAGATTCAAGTGGAAATAGTGCACGTTGTAAATTCACTATTGATGTTTCAGGTGGGTTATCTATACTTTTTACCATCTTTTGATGTTCTGTGACGAGGGGGCCAGGGTGCTTTTATTTAGTCACCTGTACAAGTAACTGTAATTTTCTGGATTAGCTTATTACTTATCTGTAGAATATCTGATGTATACGTAGTACTATGCATCAGACCCAGACAACTGCATCCTTTTGGCGCGTTACCCCACAATCATGTGTTGAAGTTAAACGCATGAATGACATTGAATACTTAAAGGTTTGGAATTCGTTGCAATTTTTATTGCAATATCCATAGGGTCTCAATTTACAAAGCTTCAAAACTGATTAATTGACTTTTATAAATATGTTTCGAAATACTTTCCAACCTAAATTTGACGTCATTGACCCCAGGTTAAAGTCGTCAAATGTGAATAATAGAAAAAAAGATATCATGCAGGTAACGTGATATCGATGACTTTGAGCTGCTTTGATTGGTCCGTTTACTCAGCTGCTTCTGTAAGACATGCATAGTTGTCTAAACTGACGGCCGTTAAATACTCTTTGTATCAATGAAGAATGTTCGTATGTGAGGTCTATATGCTAGAGACGTTATTAAAAATATATGTGCGGATGTTATAACATTGGTGAAAAAACACAAAAACTAATTCTCAAACTGGGAAGAACTAAGTAGGCAAGTAATAGTGTATAAAACTAGTAACTGTGTTTTGTATATTCCTGTTTAGACAATGAACCTCCTGTTGTTCATTGCCCAACTAATCAAGTTCTGGAAACCACCGCAACAGAAGCTACTGCTGTAGCAGAGTGGGATAGTCCTGTGGTAATTGAAAATTCTGGCCAACAACTCAAAGCAGATTGTGATAAGGCCTCAGGGACTCATTTTAAAATAGGATCAACATATGTCACCTGTCACGCTCAGGATTCAAGAGGAAACAGAGGGGAGTGTTCTTTCAATATAGAGGTCAAAGGTAATGTTGACCTGGAAAATGATAATCGAGAAACTCTTAAACATTGCAAAAGTTAACTAAGTAAATGACTATTTCAGACGTAAATATCCCATTCAAATTTCAGCTGAATTGGTCAAACTATTTTGTTTTTCAGAGCCTATAAGAGAGCTTATATGTTACCGTGTAAAATTAATTATGGTTACCATAGAGACGTTTTTATAAATATATTTCCAAAACGCAACATAACTCAGTCGTGAATTTTACATGAATTATGAGAAATGTGTTTGAGCAACATATTAGTGCAAAAATCTCAAAAAGTTTGAAAAAAGTTGAGGCAATCGGACAATGCGCTTTTAAGAAGTTACACAAAAGTTTCAACAAATAATTCTAGCAGAGAGGACAGTAAACTGGCTGAGAAAGTTCCTTTTAAGGAATATTATATTTACGAATAGCGTTATCAAAACCGTAAGAACATCAAAAGGTCTGAAGAGGGTACATACAGGAAAAGAATGTAACCAATAATGGTTTAAATTCCTTTCGTATGTCATGTATGTCTTCAATGCTTCCCGTTATTCCGTTATTTCAGATAAGATTGCTCCGATCCTACAAGGTTGTCCTAGCGGCCAGGATCTGTACACACACGAGGGCAAGTCATACACTGCAGCCACGTGGACTCTACCTAATGCAACAGATAATTCCAGACACGACCCTGTTGTCTCGTGTGTTCCAGCATCCGGGAGTAATTTTCATATTGGCTCTACCAAAGTTGGATGCAAAGCAGAGGATGAGAGTGGAAATCTTGGCGAATGCGAGTTTTCTATAGTTGTTAAAGGTATATGCGATTTCCAAACTCTCATTCATTTTGGAAATCCCACCTAACACACCTAAATGATAAACCCTTCGAAACTTCACGTGTTGTTTTGTAAAATGTTGCTAAAAGGTATCTGAACAATGTCACGTGAGAAATTAAATGTGGTTTTCGGACATTATTTTTTCAAACTTAATTTTGACCATGAAATACATATGAAGCTCAAACATAATATTTTTCTTTGTCCATTATTGTAATTCTATCGATTGTTTTGTGATGTTGTCTCAGTTTTATGTGATACCAAAGTTTTATTGATTAGCAATGTTTTACTTCATTATTTTATACAGTGTCTATCAAAATGATTAGTACTCAACTTTGTGATTTTTTTACACAAAATCTATAAATACCAGCATAATATTTTCACGGATATAACAAGAGCAACTCAATAGCTTCAATTAAAACAAAAAGAATTTAGAAAATTGATGCACGCAATTATAGGAGTTTACGTCAGTTAGAAAAAATTATGTCTTTTTAGTCGCCACGGATAATAAATAGCTTATGCCAAAGCAACATATCTAAATTGTAAGTGTTTATATGTGATTAGTCAAGTGGAACAGCCCAAGATATTTGAAATTATCAGTAAACGGACACAATGAATGTTGTGTGGTGTTTTTGCTAGGAATTTTCAAATTGAATCGAGTTCAGTATAAGTGCATGATTTGCCAATTTGCAACACCTGATTATCATTAAAGGACAATCAGAAACATACAATAGCCCAGCTAGCCAAATAACGGTTTTTGAACGTTAAAAAACGGTTTCATTTTGGGTAAGAAAACGTTTCAAAAACGTGAAAGTGTGGAGTTTTTTTTCCGTTAAAAACGTCTAAACATAACGTAACAAAACTGTTTAAAAACGTTTAATTTACGTTAGAAAAACCTTTTAGACCCATGCTTTAAGAGTGGTTTTTATCGGGTTTTTTTGAACGTTTCTAAAACGTTTTTGTTTAACCCAAGTTATCTTTTTCTTCAAAAACGTTCCAAAAGGTTTGATAAAAACAAAATGACTGTAACCAATTAAGAACCTTCCCAAAACGTTTCGGAAACGTTTCAGACACGTTTTGTGTTTGCTGGGAGGCATCACGAAAATGATTGCAAATATATATCTATAAATATTTTAATATATTAAGTATTTCGACAAATATACATCTTTATTTTAAATAAAGACAAGAGGTATTTCATAAAAAGATAGATAACATTTTCTAGTTATTCAAAAGCAAGTATTTAGTATAATCATTAAGCTCTTTCTTCATGGAATTAGAAGTTAAACAGAGCTTTCAACATTAGATTTTGGCAATTTTGAAAGTAAAATTATATTTTAAGGTAGAAAATATAAATTAAAACCTCTTGCAGACGGAGTTATAGATTTCTGTCTTCATTGAAATGGAAAGGCAACAAATCAAACCCGTGGCGAGTTTTCAAAACTGGTGCCTGTACAGAATCATCCCGTTCTTGGAAACAAAAAGACAAAATGCTCTCATTCTTTTTGTAAATTTAAGACAAAGAAATGTACTACCAATACAGATAATTCTAAGTCTAAAAATGGAACCGGAACTATTATTTTCACATTTCCTTATTTTGAGTACTAATCATTTTGATACACCCTGTAATCATGATATTGATAATATTCCAAACTTTTCGCATTTTGGAGTTATAAAGATATACCTGCGTATAATAATTGTTCTAAAAATCGAGTACTTGTGCTAATTACGAAACAAAATAGGATGTACTCGGGGAAGCTCATAATGTCAACTTAAATGTTATTTGTGAATGTTCAATAGAAAGTTTTGATTATCACATACGTTAAAGCATTTTAACGTAAAAGAAATATGGTTAATGTATAACTATTCAAAATGATAATAAACAACAAAATAAAAAAAATAATTACTTTGATAGCCCAACTGCGTCTTACATAATTGCCGACGTATATTACACAACTTAGCATGATTACCAAGCACGTTATTAAAACGTGCATAAATTGCGCATTGAATATTAATGTACGAAACGGGTGCAAAAATGTTTTTTAATTTTTTAGTATATAAGAAACAAATCGAACCCAATATGGTTATTTTGGGTTCGTAATTCAAAAATGAAAAACAAAATTGAAAAAACCTTCTTATTATTGGTATTATTTGTCTTATATTGTCTGATATTAGAGTGTAAAACAGTCTCATATTGTTATTCATGAAAAACGACAGAAATAACACAATCCAAATTATTCAAGATGATGATTTTCAA
Source organism: Ophiothrix spiculata (assembly GCA_000969725.1). Taxonomy (NCBI): domain Eukaryota; kingdom Metazoa; phylum Echinodermata; class Ophiuroidea; order Amphilepidida; family Ophiotrichidae; genus Ophiothrix; species Ophiothrix spiculata. The sequence continues at coordinate 35,709 of JXSR01S035036.1, forward strand.
TGTAGCTGTTTATTTCTGTACTTGCAGACATAGAAGCTCCACGTATTAATTGCAACGGAATTCAATTCGTTTGTACTAATACTGACCAACAAACAGCTAAATGGATCAAACCAACTGTGACTGACAATTCATATAGATGGTGGCAGTATCAGAGAGATCTTAATAATACCTTAGCTTGTAAGAAATCAGGGCAGTCAGAAGTTGTCGATATTCTTGAAATAGGAACCACCAATGTAACCTGCACGGCATCAGATCCTAGCAACAATTTGGGTAGCTGCACCGTTCCTGTCACCGTCGAAGGTATGAAATTAATACGTGTATTTATAAACCGCCCATATTCGAACATAAAATCGTTCACATGTCTACACCAGAATACAGTATTAATGAGTAACTCTAAAATTTGAGGTTTATGTCCAGCATTAATAAATGCTGCTCAAAATAACAGACTTTGGTATTATCGGCGATTCAAATTTATTGTGTGTCAGGCAATCTGAAGTTGTCGATATTCTTGAAATAGGAACCACTAATGTAACCTGCACTGGAAGGTATGAAATTCGTATATTTTTGTTGGTGGACTTATTTTGTAGATTACCAGAGTGAGGAACGAGCGCCCTCTACCTTCCATAGCTCATTTTTCTTCTTTTTCTAGTTCTTCACCTTCCAGCATTCCATTTGCCTAGGTTTACTGGTTGTCATCGGTTAGGTAGGATTAGAGGCACCTGAGCCTTGGGATGGTCAGTGACTCTGACACCAGCAACACTGACCTGCGTGGACATGCTCACAATGGTTGGTGGCTCAGGTGTATCCCCATATGACTTAGTATGGGTGGCAATTGGTACAAATGCTGAACCTATTTCTAAAATCTATCCATGTCCAAACATAGTTCACTGTGATGGTGCTCATCAGGTCACCAGAGGACAGCTATTCCATCTTATCAGGCCAACTATACATCCCTGGCTCCACCTGTACACTGGTAGCGAGTGGCAATGCACCAGTGTAATTTGTTATGTGTAATATGTTGCACATAATCTGTAAACGAAAGAAATCATGATGAAGAAAACTAACAGCACTTGACTCAACAGAATCCACTGGCGTTACCAATACGCAGCATGACACTACGACCCCAAACCTTTCGAGAAGGACCGCATCTGATTATCAGTGGATGAAGGAGTCGCCACTTATGAAGTGTAAGACGAATGTGTATGTGTCAACGTTTAATGTAAGAACACTAAACTCAACAGCTAAGATGGGTGAATTGGTTTCACTGGCATCGCGATAAGATATATCTATATATGATCGTTGCATTATAAGACACACATTGCACCATGATGACGTGGAAGTACAGTATCAGAACCTACCTGATGGATGGCAGCTAATTACATAATCATCAACACGAAATACCATCGGAGCTGCTGTTGGAGGAGTTGGCTTCCTTATCAACCCCCATGCTTCAAAATCACTTTGCAGTGTTCAGAAGATCTTGTCCAGGATCAGTGTTGCAAATTTTGCTGGGAATCCCGTTACTACACTCATCTGTTGCTATAGTCCAACAAATTGTGCAGATAACCCTGAGGTCACAAGATTCTATGAAGATCTGCGCCAAACTACCAAAGATATACCACCACACAATGTTCTGGTTGTCATGGGGGACCTAAATGCTCAAATTGGCAAAAGAGACAAGAAGTTCAAATACAATAGAAAGACCAACAGAAATGGCAAACATCTGGAAGATTTCTTGGAATAATGTGAGCTGAAAGCAATCAACACCATTCTACAGAAGAAAAAAAGGAAAGGTGTGGACCTTTCAATACCAAATGGAGCAAGATCTCAACTAGACTACATTGCTATAAACAAGAAATGGAAGAACAGTGCATGCGACTGCAATGCCTACAGCTCTTTCATCAGTGTTGGTTTTGACCACAGAATTGTCACCGCAAGAATAAGACTAAGTTTGAGAGCCATAAAGACGAAAACCAAGAGGACACCAAAATATGACTGGAAATTCAGTGCTGACAAAAATATTGAGCATTCATATGCCGTTGAAGTGCATAACCAGGTTGATGCTCTCTTCAGGATGAGGCGGAGCTCACAGCTAATAAGATGTATCCACTCTTTGTTGAAGCACGCAAAATTGCTGCTTCCAATTGCCTACCAGAAAGGAGAAAGAGCCCACGTAAGAAAGTATCGTGGGAGGATGCACGTGTAAGCAGAGCCAGAAAGAACCTTGTTGATGCTCACAAGCAGTTCACAGAATCAAACAGTGAACGTGACAAAGAGCTGTTTGATCAGGCAAAGCAGAAAATCAACAAAGCTTACAGCAGTGTTGAAGAGGAATATCTCCAAGAGAAAATAAGTACCATCAGATCAGCTTCTCAAAGCAGGCAGAGTGGGATGGCATGGGCGATGATAAATGATGTAACTGGCAGAGCAGCAACCAGATCAGGTAGACTTAAAAGCAACACCTCATCAGAACGCTGTAAGGAAAGGACAGACTACTTTTCCACCCTAATAGGATCCCCACCTTCAGCTACCAACCCTGATGAGGAAATCCAAACCATCAATGAGAATACTTTGCCAATTGAAACAGGAGCTTTCACAGCTGAAGAACTTCAGGCTGTACTAAGAAAATTGTAAAATGGTAAAGCTTTTGGCCTTGATGAAATACCTGCTGAGGTTTGGAAATCTGGTAGTTTCAACAACATACTACTAGATATCTGCAATGGTACGCTGCTTAGAGGTGAAAAACCACAGGAATGGTCCCTTAGTGGAATAGTACCAATTCCTAAGAACGGTGATCTCAGCAAGGCATCCAATTATAGGGGCATCAGCTTAACATCCATAGCAGCAAAGATCTTCAACCGCTTGATACTCAATCGCATTCGATCTCACATTGAACCTCTGCTTAGACCAAAGCAAAATGGGTTTCGCGCTGAACGTTCAACTACTTACCACATTCTTGCCTTTTAGAAGGAATCAAGGACAAGAATCTGGAATGTGTCATCACCTTCATAGACTTCAAGAGGCCTTTGATTCAGTGCACAGAATGCTCAAGATTCTTACTGCTTACGGGATTCCGAATACCATCGTCGAATCAATCAATACCATGTACAGCAGCACAAAAGCAGTTGTGTTATCATTACCTGTTCATCATTGTGCTAGATTATGTGATGAGAATGGCAATCAGAGAAGACAAGGACATGCTGGGCTTTACAGTAACACCTCGAAGAAGTCGAAGGCACCCTGCAGAAGTCATTACCGACCTAGATTTCGCAGATGACATTGTCTTGCTATCCGACACATTACAACAAGCTAAAGAACTGCTGACCAGAGTTTAGGATGCTGTTGCAACAGTTGGTCCTATGAGGAATGCTTCAAAAAACAAATTCATGGCATATAACATTAATACTGATTTTTCACTTTCCACAATAGAGGGACGTCAACAAAACCAGGTCCAAAACTTTCAATACCTGGGCTCTTGGGTAGATGAGTTGGAAAAGGATTTTCATGTCCGAAAAGCCCTCGCATGGAAAGCTTGTAACAAAATGCACCTTTTCTGTTGGTTGCCGGGGGGGGGGGGGGGGGGGGGAAGCCCCAAAATTTTCCCCTGACGTAAATTTACCCCCTTCCTATCCCCACTCCCCCCATTTTTACCTAAAATTGCTATAAAATGTTGGACTAAAAATTGTTGCAAAACTATGGCAAATTTCAATTTAAAAATTGACATAATAGCTTGAAATTTGCGCGAAGCGCGAATTTGTTTTTGACATTTTACATCTTAATCATCAAAAAAGGAAAAATTGGGGCCATTGGGGTGTGGCTCCTTCCCTTTTTTCTTCCCCTTTTCTTTTCTTTCCCTTGTCTTTTACTTCCTTCTTTTTTCCCTTTCTTCCTCTTTTTTCCTTCCTCCCTTCTTTTTCCTTCTTTTTTCTTTTTCTTCTTCTTTCTCTCCCTTCTTTTGTCTTCTTTCCCTCCCCTTTATTTCCCCTGGGTCCGTGAAATTTCCCCCTGATGGCCTTCAGGGGGCAACTTGGCTTCTAGTGTAATTCCGCAAGGTCGCACAATCGTAAATCGTTGCACGTTGTGACGCTAGTGGCAAATTTGCTGGGTTTTTAACTAATAAGGTGGAATATAATGTATATAAAAATAATAAGGATGTACCAGGTGTCCCAAAAAATGGTTACATGTAGAAAAATGACCGTGTGCAAAAACTAAAGTAGTTGAAGCGACACTTTGCACACAGTATATTACATCCCTCACCTAGATACTCATAAACTTTTAATATCACAGCAATATTATTTTTTGAGTTATCAACAACAATAGATACGTATTTTTTCGTACGAATGTCCGTTTGATGTAATTTTATCCTTTGTCCAACCTAATGTAAACTTATAATTTACATGCCCTGAGCGAAGATACCATATTATAGGGTAGTGTCTCTTCTTTCATTGATACCAAAATCATAAAAATCCGATAAGCTGTAACGTAATTATGACGTCATAAATAACCTCAGGTTCGAAAATTATGTCGAGATCTGATTTAGGGCAAACATGGTTACCAATTTGAAATTTTGCTATTTCTTATAGCGGATTTTTATCGGACTTTAGTTAATAAATTAAGAAAATTTAAATTTAAACATGTCTTGTAAGTTTAAGCGTCATATATTGCAGATGATTAAGCAAAATTTACACACAGTTTAAACAGTTAAAAAATCAATGTTACTCTGAAAACTTGAATATGCTTATTGCAGTATTCTTCACCTTTCGCGCCACAATTTGATTGACAGGTTCAACTAATTCTGGAATGCATGGAATGCAGGTATCCATAATTTTTATAATAGATATACTGGAAGAGAGTTCAATTATAGCATTTTTTTAAAGTCAAGGCACCTCATTAAAAGTTATGGGTCTTTTCACTCATGGTGAGAGGTAAAAGGATTTGCATTCATAGAACCAATAGAATTGAAGTTTTGACAAAGGCCATATAGTTAAACATTATGGTATTCGTTATCTGATTGGAACAAAAACTTTGAAGGTGTTAGTAATCATTTGATTAATACTTCATACACATTTTTGCATTGTTTCTTCGCTGATTATAGATTATTTTATATTTTTATATAATGACATTACCTCAACGAAGCATGGTTTTAACATTTAAATGTCCATCTATTGCACAGATATATTTTTGTGATGATGAAATAGTTAAAGAAAAAGAAGAGCACGCATAACACATAACGGGTATTCTTATTTTGTTGAATTTTGAATAAATGCGTTTCTGACATAGGTGTCTAATTCAAAATAATGCTGACATTTTAAAATTTTACAAGTATCTAGAAGAGGGTTGTGATATAATTTGTGCAAAGGTTCGGTTCTTCAACTACTATAGTTGTTGCGCACGATCATTTTTCTACATGTAATTATTTTTGAGGACACCTGGTATGTTTGTGTTTTTTAGAAAATATTCTCGAACGTGTAGAAAAAAATAGTACCACAGACCATTCTATAATGCAATACAAATCGGTTTGTCTCTAAAAATACTCGATCAAACCATGACAGGCCGCCAAACGTAATACAGAATATCTATTCGTTCGAGTAGTAATTTCCAACTTCGCAAGTAATGTTTCATATAAAACACTTTCCTAAATGATGTTTCGTGTGCTTTACTTTTTAAGATACAAACAACTGGGGATCTTGGGGACAATGGGGAGGATGCTCTGTATCATGTGACAGTGGAATCCAAACACGAGTGAGGGGATGCAAGGATGATTCGGGTCGTGCAGGAGGATATGAAAGAGACATCAAACCTTGTAATGTAGCAACGCGATGTCGTAAGTTACTTTTAATACTATATATCACACCACCAGTAAAATAGCCCAAGGCTTGACGTATGTTCGCTCCGACTTATTCGGTCAAATTGAGAGGTAATGCCACTTAAAAAAAAGTAAATTGGGTGGTGACACTTTTCAGTGCATCCAGAGCTGCCCATCTCCTTTTCATAGCGATTGGGCCGGGTTATATAAATTGCTGTGAGCAGGTCGCTAGTCCACTGCACAACGAACCTGTTACTTCCCCAGGTAGGGGTGTGTGGCAATCACCTTCATCTTGTTAAGACTTTCGCTACGGAAACCCAACTTGGGACCAAGTAAGAGTGCTTGGGTTTTATTTCTTAAAGAACTATTGATGAAATCTTCATCATCTGTAGCTTAGGCCTTGGTTACGTTCAAGGAGAGAGTTCCATATTCAAGCACTCTGTGCAAGAAAGTCACCCAAACCCAACTTGATTGCCACCACCCCACTCCCGCATTAATCACGGACTGGATGCTTATTGAGGAAGCTTTGAGAAACCTGGCCAGGTAGGTTTTTTTCTTGCCCTTCATTAACCTCATACCCAAGTACAATCTTCATTTAAACCTGTGTTGTGTTGTATAGTACATTGCATAAACATGTTCAATGATGATTGAACTAGACAAGCCTGAACATTACACAGTAGTGAATATCAACCATAGATATAAGGTTAATAAAAAGAGCTTAAGGTACCTCAAGACAGTTTCTTGGGCCCTTTATTTGCTTTTCTATTGGAATAAATCCACAAAAAAGCCAAATAAGGAAATTTAGGATTGCACTTGATAATTAAGAGTCCACACCACTAATAGGTGTCCACTGAAAGCAGACGACGCAATTACGACGCCATTATGGACACACCGGTTGACCTAAAGCATCTCAAAAACTGTTAAAATGCAGCTTGAGTGTCTTATTTGTGGTCTAGATTCCTACTTTAGATGTGTATTTATAAATATTGATGAGAAACACTTCGTTTTTCCCAAACATGTGTAGATATTTGGTGATTTTCCCATGACTTTAGGATCGCAAAATGATCTAGAAGTACCGGCCGTCCGTAACATGTTAAATCTTTGCAAAAGTCTAGCTAAAATGAGCTGCTGAACCCATAATGGGATGCATCTAAATTGATAGGAAATTTCATTTTATTTTAGAATATTAAAGGTTTTAATGCATTTTCACCTCCTAAATGTGAAATTTTGGGCCAAACATCATGGTATCTTTGCATATAAAAGAATATGAATTCTAATTAGTGGTGTGCGCCTTAAATATTAGGATGACGTATTTTCTTTTTCTTTGTTTGCATAAAAATTGCAATTTTTGCCTCAATGGAATGCTCGGTATTGAAGTAAATTATACGAATGCTAATACCAGACGGAATGTAGATAATGTAGATATTAAAACAGGAAATACATAGCTCAAACGGGGAGATCCCAGAGTCGTAGTTCACGTCCGTTTCTCTTTTCAGGCAAAGCAAAACAACATGATCACTCGGCACCAACACAACATATTTATGTAATATTATTTGTAATTCAAGTATGGTATCTAGCCTACAATCTGCCAAAATTTGAAACCAATCGAATTGTCTGTATATACATCATGAAATTTTGAGGTTTCGACGAAAAAGGCGAATAAATTATTAGAAGTAGTCTGTTGACACCGTTTTGACCTTGATCAATTCAATTAGAAATTTCCGTAAAAATATACACATGACACATGAAAGCACATAATAACAAACACGGCTGGTTTATGGAAGTGTAAGGCCCGGTGCAGACTCCTCTATCGTATAGAATATTTTACTTAGAATATTCTACGCTGCTGACGACAAAATGACGTAGGTCATCGAATGAAACTGTGTGTTTTATTTGATTACCTACGTCATTTTGCCGTCAGCATTGAATATTCTAAGCAAAATAGTGGCGTCTGCACCGGGCCTAAGCTGGAAAGCCAAAACTCAATGTATCGATTGATTTGGTATTTTTTTTTTTAAATTTTTGGCTTTTGTCTG
>JXSR01S035036.1:51531-83352 GCA_000969725.1 Ophiothrix spiculata
TGAAGTTATTTTAAACTGACATTTAAAATCAAAATGATCCGTAAAAAATATAACTTTATTAAAAGACATAGTATATTTGCAATATCATTTTAAGCTAAAACTCATTTTTGAAGAATTGAAGGACATTTAAAGATTTTTGTCCCCATTCTTTCAACATGAAAGGTAAATCTATGATCTACTTCGACACAAATGTTACTTGTTTAGCATCTTGTTCTTTAAATATGGCGCCCATATTTTGGATAGAACTGATTTATACCACCTCTTTAAAAAGGCATATCTTTGGTACGCTTTTATCAATTGTCCCCTTTCTTTCAAATCTTAAAGGTAAATCCATGTATTGATCAACTTCGACACAAAAGTTATCTGTAGAATATTTTTTGTTCTTAAACTATGGCGCACATTTCAACTATTTTGTTTTTATTGACTCACTCACTATATATACATATGAAGGTCCGTATGCACAAAACAGATTGAAAGTTATACCTTCATTATCTAAGTGAAATTTGCTTTCTGTAGCACAAATTTATGTTATCCTCAAACATTACTAGTCAACTAATGTGATATTTAAAGACTTGTTTCAACTTCAAAATTGAGTGGCTAATGGATAAAAAAGAGCAAGCAAAATGTAACATTACACAGTAAATGTTGCACGAAAACCAATAACTTTAAATAAATCTTATATAAATTTGAAACCTCGAGCTAGACTATTGTGTAAACAAAAACTTTTGTTTTATTTTTCCAGAATGAGAGGGTTACCGTATATCACCAAATAGGATATTGAGCTACTTTTCACTCAGTAAATTTCTTCAATTATTTTTTATGTTTACAGCGAAGAAACAAATAGATATTACCTCAACATCTCAGAGTAGCCTTTTCTCTGTGTCCGGAGTACCACAAAATGCAGTTGATGAGAAAAGAGGAAGTTGTGTTCATACAAACGATGGTAAGGTAGAGACATGAGACACTTACGATTTATCAAGCCTCGTAGACTATTCTTGTTTTTACTCCCCTTTATATTTTGATGGGGTCGAAGCAAAACTTGTTTCAACATGATCAAGTGGTATACCTCTCTTCCATAAAACTGTCAATAAACTTAGATCAGTGCTTCATGGAAACAAAGAGCATTTATGTTTATGTAATACGTTGACTTTAAGTTGAAATATTATAAATCAAATACTGGAAATATAATGTAATTTTTCTTACTTGCAAATTTTCATCCAAAATCTTTTGAGTTCTTCAAGGGACTGCAGATAATTGATAAGTAGCATTGATTGAAAATGGTGTGACATGATCAATTTGGTCCCAGACATATGATAACAGAAAGCCGCCGTTTTTTCAAGGAAGGCTTTTCCATTTTCTCCAAAATGGCTTCACGGATTAGTCGTTCGAACCACCTTTCTTCTTGGTATTAAATACTTACACCCAGTGTACCTGCTAAGGTCGTATGGCGTGCTATTGGCGCAGAACCCTGAAAATTGGCGCAAAGGTTTCTAAAAAGTGTAAAAATTATTCTCTTCCTGACTTTATTTAGCCAATTTTCAGCCTCAGCTCATGATTTTGACGTAAGCACCTCTTCAACTTTGTCAAAATTGCTCGAATTGACACATGCTCTAAAACTTTATATCGGGAATACTAGACATCATTTGTGTCAACAGAATGTCTAGAAGTTCTAATGTGTTCATAGATTGCGGAGTCTGCTTGGTATTCTCTTGAATAGATTCATCAGGACTGTTCATTAAACATGCTTTAAACAATTTCTTCATATCTAGTCCAAGTAACACACTTACATGTGGACGTTTCGTTCGCTGACAGCAGACTTTCTCAACACTAATGACGAAGTGACGATCTTCTGTTCTTGACAATTGTTGACTGTTGCTTAGTAACAACGTTGCCAGATAATTTCTTAAGAAGATCGTCAAATGCAGCTATATGCTGGTACATCCCAAAGACAAGCGGGATCCCCTTAATACCACCGACGTCATATATTCTGTTCCTTGTAAAAACTGTTCCCTCGCGTATATCGGTGAGACTGGTCGGAAACTTAAAAAGCGTATTGAAGAACAACAATCCGACGTCAACAAACATTCTGCTCGTATCCAAACCAGATCCAGCCGAAAAGACTCGCAATCTGTGATTCACAAATCAGCTATCACAGATCATGCTGTAGATCACAACCATATTATTGATTGGGACAATACATCGGTTGTGGGCAGAGAGAGTGATCGGTATAAACGTTGGATCAAAGAGGCCATTGTGATCAGGAAACAGGAAAAGACCATGAACAGGGACGAGGGGCAATATCATCCGAGTCACGCATTTGACGATCTTCTTAAGAAATCATCTGGCAACGTTGTTACTAAGCAACAGACAACAATTGTCAATAACAGAAGATCGGCACTTCGTCATTAGTGTTCAGAAAGTCTGCTGTCAGCGGACGAAACGTCCACATATAAGTGTGATTCTTGGACTAGATATGAAGAAATTGTTTATATCATGCTTGGTATTCTGAAAAACTTGGGCGTTGGCTCTAACGGCCGCTAAGTGATCGTTTCATCTCACCAATATAAGTCTATGAGCATCCAGATCCTTACACTTACAACAAGACCTACCATCATCTAAAATAAAAGAGATATTAACAGTTTGTCATGTTGCATTCGTGGACATTATGTTAACATAAAATAATTGATGAATTGAAAAAGGAGAGTGAATCATGTTGAAAATACCGATATCAATTTTAATAGATTCGCCACCATATATTTTGATAAAGTGATGTAATTTGTATAAACCCATGGAATCGAAACGCCAAAGCCACTTTATACTTACTAGAATTCAACATTATTATTGAGCATTTTTATGTTCAATTTATTTCTGTTTTTTAAGATCCTGCTGCATCACATTGGTGGAAGGCTGATATGGGAGAAGAGATATGTGTCGGTAGAGTTATCATCTGGAATCGACTCGACTCGGATGCAGGTTGGAACGACTTTAATGTTGCATTGTTTAGGCTATGATGAAATTTAAATTTAAGATTCCTAATCATTAGTTCGTCACAAACTATTGTAGTGAAATAACACAATAATTGATATTAATAATCTAACGAGGCTTACAATATTCTAGCAATCAGCCAAGTTGATTCTTTCCTTTTAATTTACTATTAGTTTCTGCCTGATGATAACTTATAAACCGTATCCACTCATCCAATTTAACTGTTTGTCATCTGACAAACCGTTTATCTTATAATGAAAACTTTCACCTCCGAAAGTTCGACAATCATCATATTTTATAATCGGCGTATCATAAAACATTTTAACAAGATTTGGAACACTGGCGTCAAATAACTGACAACAAGAGCAATTTATATTCAGAATACCAGTAGTTGAATTGGACGAGTGGATTCGGTATATGCAGTCATAATGTGAAAATCTTTCAGTTATCATCTATTCTAATTTTGAGACTCTGTTTGTATTTTGCTGACAGTACTTGTATAATACAAAGAATTGTATTGGCGTAGTGACCATGTTTAGTCATTCATTTTATTATAAGATAATTTTTGCTTAGTTGCCAGTACTGTATATAGACTCACCGGGTATACACTGTATGCAGCGCCCCAAGAAGGAGCATTCGCACAGGGGACCAACGGCTTAACACGACTACCCGAACCACGGAGCAATTAGAGTCAAGTTTCTTGCCCAAAGAAATAAGGAGACGTAAACCGCCTGGCCCGGGGCTCGAACCCATATACCATGTATACAGTATGAACGAGTTTATGCAGTTCCATTTTTAGGCTGAATATACTACTCTTACCTTTATGTCTTTTGTACGTTTAGATCTCAGACCAAATACGATGAACGCAGCTAAGCTTAAAGTTGGTGACAACGAGGACGGAATATCGAACCCTGAGTGTGCTGGATTTCAGGTGGGACAGTTGACGGATGAGCAGACAGAATTGAATTGTAACAAACCAGGACGATACTTGGCGATTCAGCTGCCTCCGAGTACAGCCTCAAACCACAATTACCTGAGTTTCTGTGACATCGAAGTATATGAGGGCTTTGGTTTATGCGATCCGGGTATGTTAAAAAGTTAATTCCTAAATTAGAAGTGGGAAAATACAGATCGGAAAAAACAGAATGTTTTAACAAAATACAGGATAGGCAATTTCAATTCAGAGCATAGAATTTTCTATACACTGTACTGTAGCAAAGTGATTTTGTCAAATTTCATCATCTACTGAAAGAGATACAACATTGGGATTTTAAGGTGAAAAAAAATCTATATGTACAATGTCTAAGCGTGAACGAAAAAAGTGGAATCGATTTCTACAAATTTATCGTTTTTTGATTTCCGTTGATTGTCTGAACCTCTTAAAAGATTTAATACAGAAAATGCAAGCATAATATATATTTACTTGAACGTTTACAATGTGTTTTCATTCTTATTTTAGCTCCCCCTGAGAGAGAGGTTCAACTGACGTCACCTACTCAGAGCAGCGTGTTCTCACCTGATATGACGGCTGATAAAGCAATTGATGGAAACATTGGTCCTCATTGGTCAGGTGGCGGTTGTATACAAACAAGTAACACAAGAGGTGTGTTGATTTGTTCTTCATTCGTTCATTAGTTTCAAGAAATTCTAAATAAGAAGCAGAATTGTGGTGCTTCCATTAATGAATCTGTCAAGATTTAAATGACCAAATTCACGAAAAATTGCTTACTTCATTTTGGTTGTAAACTGAGTTACCCCTTTTCGTAGCGTACCTAAATAAAACACGTCATGCCTAAAAAGTTTCTTACCTTCGAAACAGTGATGTTGATATCATTAAATTTAAATGAAGATTTTATTATTTTTGAAGAGAGACATACAGCATTTGTAAAATTTCCCACATAGGTCTACGTGTGGACTTAAGAAAATGGAATGATTTTATGAATCGGTCCTTCACTGGTTACCTTTTTTAAAAAAAGGTAACCAGTAAAGGACCGAAAGGTAACCAGTAAAGGACCGATTCATAAAATCCTTCCATTAAAAGGGCTTTCTTCCAAAATGAATATAATGCTCTCTGCAGTTCTTTTTTTCATACTTACTCATGGGAAATTATCATTGTTTTAGGCATTCATAGGGGATTGAATTTCTAATTATACATTAATCCTCGTCTACACAGGGGCGGGGTGGGGGGTGGTGTGTTGCAACTCCTCCTAAGGTTTTCCCCGCTGCATAAAAACGCAAAAGATACCGACCTCAGGCATTTGGGTAATCTCTTTTGCATCATTTGCCGTCATTTTGGTGAAAAAAATAGGAGGGTACCACCTAAGGTGGGGTTAGGGTAGGCCGTCAAAGTTGGGGTGTAGGGGGTGGTTGGTGAAGCCCCGGAAAAAGTCGCCATTTTGAAAAATATATGCATGCATGCTATGAAGCTGAAACTTGCAGGGTATGTTAGAATTATCATTTCCCTTCTTTATTGGCAAAAAACCACATGAAAATCGATCATTTAGAACTTTTGTAGCGATTTTTGAAAAAGTGACCATTTTTGCCAAAAATCCCGATTTTCCGATCCGAACGAGCTATATTACGTCATAATTACGTAACGCCTTGACCGATGTTTGTGATCTTGGTATCATTGGATAGGGGAGGATCATACCTACCTATTGAAAGCAAAACCAAGTTCATAGGGGGTTCTGTTCAAAAAAAAATTAGATGGGTTGCAACCCCCCCCCCGAGGGTTGGCTTTATTGGTAAAAAAATAGTAACAATTCGATTTCTATAAAGTATATCAAAGCAACGGTAATTGCATAAAATGCTCCATTGGAACAAAAACTTGTTGTTCACATTTGTGATCCTTAAGGCTGGGATAGACCTTCAACTAGCATGAACTGTTTTTGTACTCTACAGTGTGTGTCAAAATGAACTTGACCGAGATTCAAAACTGTATAACAAAAGAACTACTGATATTCAAAACAATTGGTAAGTACCTTGGAAATGTGCAGACTCTTCTGATTATTTTGAAAAAAGAATAAAGGAAATCGGCAATTCACAAGAAAAGTTATGCTTGGTTTAGTAAAAAAACGAATTTTTCAAGCTGTCCACGGAATAAATAAGCAAACCAATTAAAAATGGAAAGTACACCCTTGATTGAGCAGAGTAATAATGTTTATGAATACCCTACCCTTCCTTTGACTTCTACTTAAACATTGAATCAAGGAGATTAGCCATTCATAGGAAAAGCTGCCCATGATATGCTGATTTTTAAATGAAAGGAAAACTTCAACAGAATCATTTAACAACTAGGATTTTGATACAGAAGTTTCAAATTCAAATATCAACCAATTGTATGCATTAAACCAGTTTAGAACCTGTCTGACATTGAATTTGTCGTTGGTACTGGAAGTTGTACATCGTATGACACCTTCTAACAAGGCAGTTCTTAATTGTAACCTAATTTAAAACACACAGGCCTTCAGAGGTTTAAAGACGTTTTGCAGAGCAAAGCTAAAGCAAATTGTAAGCCAGAATTGTTAAGTGCAAAAGAGGACCATGAGGATCTAAGACTTGGATTGTGAACAGAAATGACAAACCTCCAAACTGCATTAAACTTTGCCGAAAAAAGACAGGGTATTATTAACAGGTGAATGCACAGCTGAAGTACTTACTTTGCATTTTGTTCGCTCATCAATTCCGTGGACAGCTTGTAAAATGCTTTTTTTTTTACTAAAACAGGCATAACTTCTACTAGGAATTACCGATTTCCTTCATTCTTTTTTTTCAAAATAAGCAGAAGAGTCTGTACATTTCCAAGGTGCGTAACAATTGTTTTTAATATCAGTATTTTCATTTTGTTATACAATTTTGAATCTCGGTCAACTTTATTTTGACTCACGCTGTAACTCTCAAACCTATTGCTTAAACCATATAAAAGTACATTTTTTGAAGTGGAATTTTGCCCTAAACATATTGGTGATATCGGTTTTTGACCCAAAATATTGATTTCGGTAAAAAGTACTAAAAAACATATTTTTTGCATCGAAAATTTCTGGAAAGACTAACTAAAATTTGCATTGGTGAAATTTTGAAGTGTTTTGCTTTTTGAAATTTAGAAACAAATGTCTAGGAAAGGTTTTCTCAGATTTTCAATTTTTATCTTGCCAGAATTGAATTGAAAGAAAAGCTTTCCAAGACATTTGTTTCTAAATTCCAAAAAGCAAAAAAGTTCAAAATTTCACGAATGCAAATATTAGTTAGGCTTTCCAGAAATTTTTGGGCAAAAAATATGATTTTGGCATTTTATGCCAAAAATGACATTTTATGGTCAAACATTGATATCATCATCATGTTCAGGGTAAAAATTTGCTTCTAAAAATGTATACTTTTATATAGTTTATGCAATTAGTTTGAAAGTTAGAGTACAAAAAAGTTTTATGCCATTTGAAGGTCTACTTCTTCTTTCATTAAGGTAATGAAATCTGAACAAGATCATATTTTGAGCCTTTTCACCAAAACAGTTAAGAGTTTTAACCATTTATCTGTTTATAATAGATACATTATGGACCGATTTCACTAAAATGTAAATATTATTGCTAATGCTTCGTGACTTCGATATATTATATACTACGAATGATTTGAATTTCAGCCCCGGGGTACTGGCAAGGTATAAGTATGCATATGCCTGCCTTTCTGGTGGTTTTAACAGTTTTGGTATAGCGATGTGTGGTTTTCGTCGCAGATGAATATGTCCAAGTTTTAGAATTGTGTGTATTTTGAGAAATTTGCTCCAACACCACCCAATTAGAGTATTTTAGGTGTTTTTTGTTGGCAAAATTGGTATTTCGATGGCTGGTTTTTTTTAGGTATAATCTATTAATTCGCACTGGGTTCTCAATGGTTTAACGTGCCTTTACCGAACCAGGGAGAAATTATAGATTATTCGTCTCATATGCCAAGAATTTCGATAGTGCTCCATGTGTAAATCCGTTTAAATCGGGAATACTTGTGCAATGAACGAGAAACAATTTTCAGTCCAGTATTAATTTTACAAATACTATACGGTTGCTCATATAGTTGGAATAAAAATATTTTTAGAACTTTTTAATGTAAACGTCAATTTTTGATGAACATATCTGGAAAATTCTTTTGATCAGATTTGATAGGTAATCGTATTAGGTATGAAATGGAACTCCGAATGTGATCAATTTTCTCATGTACTGGTAAGGGGGCAGCAACAACAATGGGTCAAAAACGTGATTTTTAGGTCAAATTTGATTTAACCCCGCCTTTGACCCCGTCACTTCTTTACTCAAGTTGAGTAGTCATATTGATCCTCCAACGGCCATCAATTTACAAAAATACAGTTGTGGTGAACGTTGAATGGTTCCCAGCGGTATATGACATATAAAAGGTTTTGAGCGTGTCATATAACGCCAGGGACCATTCGACGTTCACCACAACCCTTATTTTTTGTAAATTGAGGGGCGTTGGAGGATCATTTTGTACTTTGCTTCCAAGCATTCTCTTGGCGCAATCAAGCGTGACCAAGACATTCAATCACCTGATTCTCACTCTACTACAGATAAACATTCAATATGACCTTTCATCTTTAGTAAAAAAGTGATGGGGTCAAAGGCGGGGTCAAATCAAATTTCACCTAAAAATCACGTTTTTGACCCATTTTGTTGTTGCCCCCTTACCAGTACATGAAAAAATTGATCACTTTCGGAGTTCCATTTCACATCCACCAAGATTACCTATCAAATCTGTCCAAAAACAACATAAGTTGCAAGATATGTTCATCATAAATTGACCTTTACATAAAAAAGTAGTAAAATATTTTTATTCCAACTATATGAGCAACCCTGTATTTATAGTCTAACAATGTTCTATCTTGTCTCGGTTCAGACGGCAATGCTGATATGGGTAAAGCTACATGTGATGGCAGAGTACAAATTTGGAACCGACTCGATACAAATTCAGGTTGGTATGCCTCATGCAAATTATAGGATATTTGGAACATCCCATACTACAAACAAATTTGTTGATACAAATGACTCAGAAAATATTTCTCAAATTTATGAAGCTGATTCCACAAAACGAATTCTTGATGTAAAACTTGATAACAAATCATCGAGTAAGGTGTGCTTGACAAAATTTCTTGGAGTCATTATAGATGAAAATCTAACTTGGAAAAATCACACAGTCGGGGCCACTCGCCCGATCGAGCGTACTGCTGCATGTAGCGGTACGCTCGATTGGGCGAGTGCCTGTATTGCTGGATAGAGCGTGCCCGCTGCAATAAGCAACATCGCCGTTTCCTCTGGTATTCTCTGGTTATCTTGTGAATATTTTTGTTATGATGAACGACATTTATCGCTATTTATTATTTACGTTCATTCCCTACACAACAAAATTGCATGTGTGGCTTCAAAGAACTTTAAAAATGTAGTAAATGTGTGCGGGATATCCCGGTATGCGCACCTTATGTCTAACAGCTTCCTGAACTAAACATGCTAAACGTAACCTTGCTCTATCATACTACTATAATAACTTTTGCGCCCCGACAACTTGACAACTATTTTGCATGGCAACTGAGGTGCGTCAAATAGATCAGTCTGGAAACATCTATAATAATAGGACATTTGTAAAAGAGTTCCTTTGACTTCGGGACCCTTGCCTTGTCTCATTTATGTACATCAAACTTATAATGTAATTTCTATTATTTAAGGCTTAAATCAAACAGAATTTGAATCAAGTATGTATATTGAGGGACATCAATGGATGGGTATTTTCAGACTTTCAACATAGGGCAAAGAAAATTGTTTGGATACTAAGATAAAGAGTGGAAAATGTACTGTGAATTTAAGTACAATAACGTTGTCAAGATAGAAGAAACTTCTTTTTTTAATTAGAGCATAGGATTGAGTATCAACATGATCAAGGGTGGATAGAATGTTAACATTGTATGAACAACGAAATGAATAGCAGCCGTTAACGTTTTGCTTGTATTTTCGTTGTATATACGTATATGTTTCAAAGATAGTCGTGACAAAAATCAAATTGGAGATTCTTTGGATAAGAAATGTATGATTGTAGAAATGTGTTAAACATTAATTGTGTTGGAAAAATAAAAAATGGTAATTTTAGACTTCAACTAAACATATTGTTGTATATTTAGTGAAAAGTGGAAAATATATACCTACAGGTACAACGCTGTGAATGAAGAAAGAACCCTTTTCCAATTAGATTATTGAATTGAGCATCAAGGTTGAATAGAATGTATCTTTGATCATGTTGGAATGAATAATGATATTTATTTTTCGTTGATGATTTTGGTTGTTTTCTCTCCTGTTCGAATACGTGCGAATGATGATCATAACAAAACTGAAAAACTCAATGGATGGTTGCAGTAAAATGCGTCGGTAGAACACTCAAAAATGAGGCAACATTCCTCCTGTGCTCCAGTATTCAGAGGTTCTTCAATTCTTAGGAGACGGAGTGCTTCATTCTGCAGTCTATCTATCTATTAATGTGGAAATGGCTATACAGACGAATTTAGTAACTATGGGGATCGAAAAATTTATTTAACAAAATGTCATTACTGCCATTCGTCAAATCTTAGTATTGTATGATACAAGTGCGACTAACCCAGAATAATTTTTTTTTTAAAAAGGTTTTTCCCCATTATTAATTTTTTGTAAAATTTGCACAATTTTGTTGATAGCAATTAAGGCAACTCTTAATCAATCAGTTTGCTCCTACGTAAATCGCCTATGATATAATGAATTGACAGTAATATAACGTTGGAATCACTCAATTCAGCGGCCACGCTTAATATAGCGTACTTGCGGCGTACAACCATGCTTTTGCCGTTGCCACAAATGAATTCCCCGGTGAATTTTTTTATGACCCGGTCAAAAATCAGGAGACATTTACAAGGAACGAAAAATATTTAGTGTAGTTTTGAGTGACATGGTGTAGTGAAGCGAAACGTTGACCAAAAATGCGTGTTTTTGACATCTCTCCTTATCGAGCGTGAATCCAACGCTGCATTGAGCGTGATCGCTCAAAGAAGCGTACACGCTGAATTGAACGAGTGGCCCTGACTGCACATAGCTACATTACAAAAACAACTTCAAGAAATATTGGCATGATGTCGAAACTAAAACACTTTCTACCAAAATCCATATTACACACCTTGTATTGCTCACTAATTTTGCCATATATCAACTATGGAATTCTTACCTGGGAGAACACAAGCAAAATGTATTTAAATAAAATTATCAAACTTCAAAAATGGGCGACAAGAACTATATCAAATAGCCATTATAGGAGCCACACCGGCCCGCTATTTTCAAAATATAAAATTCTAAATATTTTTGATACCTACTATTTAAATCTGGGAGTGTTTATGTTCAACATCATACAAATCAACTGCCGAATATATTCAAGAAATATTTCACTAAGCATACTGAGAATCACAAGTACAAATCAAGAAATGCCCAGGATTATATTAATAAACAAACAAACAACAAAAAGAAGACATTTTCAAACAGACTATCAGAAATTGTGGACCATCTTTTTGGACCTCTCTTGATAAAACGGTCAAACGATGTAAAAATGTCAATAGCTTCAAAAATATATTAACAGAAAATGTTCTCTCCAAATAGTAGTTTGAACACGTTGGACAAACACCACATAATGAAACTTTTTTTGCGGAAATCGTTATTTAATTATCTTCCATTTTGGGCACTGTCTTGTATTTTTTTTTATGTTTCTCTTTGATTAGTAGGTATGGTTTACTTTGTTCTTTGTTTTCTAGGACATAATATTGTCTTCAGACCTTATTGGTCTTTTGATTTAGTCCGCAATATCATTTTTGTGTTTTTTACCTTTATATGTTGTTAGATGTATATATGATATTGAAATAAAACAGAATAAACAGAACAGACGTTTGTGTAACTCTTTTGAGGCCATGTCTTCCGTTACACTTGCTCCATCCTTGTTTTTGTACGTAGGCCCTAGTTATGTTCTATTTGGTATATGTTTTATAATGGAAACTAAAATGAATCTGAATCTGAAGAATTGTGATAGTGCTCGATGTGTAAATCGGGAATACCTTGAAATGAACGGAATTAAACAAAACACAATTTTTAGTACAGTAAGATAATCTGAAAAAATCTCCAATATTTAACACAATACAAAGCATAGTCAGACAATGTTTTATCATATTCTCTGTTCAGATGGCAATTGGTGGATGGCTGATATGGGTGAAGCTAAATGTGTTGGCAGAGTACAAATTTGGAGCCGACTCGATACAAATTCAGGTTGGTATGACGTTTGCAACAAAATAGTTCTTGTCATAATTTCAACGACGGTATTATACCCGTTCAGACACACTAAAAAGTCGTCTTAAGTTGATATCGAGTACATTTTTAATTTCAAACACGACTTTGGATCAGCGAAAAGTAACTCGACTTACAACTGTTAACACATGCGCTACGATTTTGAAGTCGAATTGAGATGAACTCTACTTGTTCCAGGTCAATGCGCTGTGGAAGTAAACTCGAAATTTAACTCGACTTACGACGACAGGCGTACACACACACGAAAAGTCATCGGTTGTCGTCGTTAGTCGAGTTACATCGAGTTACTAACGCGACTTAACTTGCTTTATAGCGAGTTGAGAATTCGATGTAAGACGACTTTTTGAAAGACGACTAAAGCCGACTTGAAAAATTCTTTTTAATTTGATGGATACCTCATTTGTCATAAAACTCTGAATACTTACTACGCTGCATTGTAATAGGCATGTTATGAAACTTATATTTTATTAAAATCATATTTGAAAATTAACAATAACTTACAAATAGATACGGCTCTATTGTGTGAACGAAACCTCCAACAGAAAAATGTATTGCTGCTATTTCATTGAGCAAGCAGACTGTGGTAGAAGGTTTACATACACCGAATACGACCAGTAGATCGAATATATACACCGCCACCCGTGGCAACCTTGAGGTTTTTTTCCACAACATTTTTCGACTAAATTAGTAATTTAGAGTGAGGGTTCATTCAATGAGCAGACACAAAATCTTACCTTGAACATTTACAAGTTAAAATGAAAATTTTCTAACTCAAGCCTGAGACTTTTAAAAGCTACTAAAAATATTCAATCCTATACCAAGGTCACATTGTGGAATTAATGTTACAACGAAAACTTGTGGCACCTCAATGTGGCACCAAATGTTTGGTAGCTCGTGAAACTCAATAAAAGTTGCTTTACTGAACAGAGCTGATTTTAATGTGTTGTTTGGAATGTTGTTATTTCTTCCAAATTTCGTTTTTGACATCATTGCAAACGAAAGTATTGGTGAGTAAAATTAATGTGTAATCAACAGAGGAGTTTTTACAGGAAATCTATTCATGACTATCAATCTTAATTAGACTTGATAAATAGTATATTTAATCAGCTTTCATGAGAATTTTAGTTTGTTGAAATTGACTATTGCATTCAAAAGTTGCAGCCGTTTAAGTGAAAGTACCAAATTTTGATTCAAATTCGCTTCAACATGAACTCTTTACTGAACAGCAGTGGGTAATATCTTATTGATTGTGCATTGATAAACTTGACGCTGCATTCAAAATGTTAAACGGACACGCATTGCGCAGAGATACTGAAGAAGATTCATTGATGCAGATCAAAGTACTGATGGTCATTTCAGATATCAGTGCACAATCTTGAAAACCAATATCAGAATCATGGCGCAACAATATAGCAACCGGCACTGGAACTGGAAGATTTAATAAAACAACAACCGAATTAGAAGAGCTTTTTTTGAGAGATCTGAACATTACCTCAAGAGTCAACCAACTACCCGATATTTCACAGTCCACGTTCAACAGCCTATAGACCATATTTATAATTGACATTTTCCCGTCTGATGGGGTAAATCCACAGAATCGGACGGGGAATCGAAACTCAGAACGAGGGCAGGTATGATAAATACCCTACTTGCCCTCGTTCTGAGTTCCGTTTACCGTTCGATTCTATGGATTTACCCCATCAACGGCGGGATTATGTCAATTATAAATATGGTCTATTATTTTCTTGTTATTTTATTAACATAGGCGTTCCTATCATGATAATTGAAAGAGACAACATCCTTTATTACCAGTACGCTCGTAAACTAAATGTCGTAGTTTGTTCGCCGTTCAAATTGGGTACCTCCACTCAAATGACTATAACTTTAGAATGCTTTGTCCGATTTCAACACAATAAATTTACTATGAAAGCACATGAAATATGACATCTTATAAAGGAGCAATTTTGCAAAGATTGAAAGGAACGGGTTATATAAAATCACTGATTAAATTACACTTTATTTTGACTCACCCTGTAGTTCTTAAACAAACATATCATATTATTTACGGAGGATATACAGTACACAACCGTATGCATTCGTGACGTAGTAATTCAATACAGCTTCGGCACACTTTGCTATTATATCATATCCACTCTTTCAGATTCCGCGTCAATCTCAAAGCCTGGCTCACACTGTGACGAATTCAAAACGGAGGGTGACTAATGTAAGTCATGGACTAAAGGCAACGACGGCAAACTGTTATCTTCGGCAGCCTATGGTGGCTAGCGAATTAGCGTATGATAATAATTAAAGTGACGGTAACACACGATTATTGGCGGAAAATTCATGTGTAAATCCATATCTTTACGTCACTTGCCGGTACATCCTATTCGTCATAGTGCGAGCCTGCCTTTGGGAGGTAAACTTTGATCAGCCCACATAGAGACATTAAAAGTTCTTATATTAAATAATTTCAACTACTCCAAACTTTAGCACCACTGGAATACGAATTTGAGACCTTCCACACAGAAAGGGGTGCTTTAGTTTCACTGGATGATCTAGGATTTATATGGACACAATTGGTTGTACAGCGTTCGTATGGACGGTTACGAATTTGCGGTGAGCGTACTAACATTTGCAAACCATTACTTACGAAATTCTCATGGTCTACAGACGCAGTTTCGGGGAAAAAATGTCATCAATACACCATCAAAACACTATTCGTAACCATTCGTCCGAAGTATTGTGATCATAGTTTAACAAAACTGTTGCTTCGTTTTTCTTATTTCGTTTGTTTTGATTTAGATCAACGACTTAACTTGAACAAAGCTCAGTTGAAAGTAGGATACGGCCAAACTGATATGACTGTTTGCAGTGAAGTCAGCGTATCTGCTACTTCAGCATCACAGCCGTTAGTCTTGACGTGTAACAAGCCAGGACGATACTTGATGGTTCAGTCATCTTCAACCACAGACTACCTGACATTCTGTGAAATAAAAGCATTTGAAATTTTTGAAATTTGTACAATGGGTAAGACATTAAGACTGTAATATAACTTTTTGCTTTTGTATGCAACTATTTGGAATGTGTATAGTACAAGTTCTTACGTCATATTGTTTAACAGTTGGATATTTTTGAAACAAAATGTCCTGATCGATAAAACAATTTTGAATAAAAAATCATGTTTACTTATTTGATTGTCAGATTGACGTTCAAAATCAAAAATCGTGCATTACATGTTTCAGAACAATCCAAAGTATAAATTCTTGACTCGTAATTGCGAAAATATTCTGTTATTTAGTTTGACGCCAGATTGGCGCTATAATTTGACCGTCATATCGACGTTTCGTTCATCAGCTATAAACAATAATTTGTTAATTACATAGACGAGAAAGAAATCAAGCTATCATCCCCCAGTCAGAGCAGCATCTACAAGATCGATGGAAACCCTCAGAAAGCCATAGATGGAAAGAAGGATCCTTTATGGGCTAGCAGGAGCTGTATACTAACCAAGCCTGGTACGTATTACGTATTTTGTAATGAATGAGCGTGAATTTATATATGGGTCAAGACGAATAATTTGACACCTTTTGAAAATAGACAAAGTTGATAACTTTACCTTGACGTGACAGTTGAAAGTCGGACGCAGAGGTTACCATTTAAGCTTCCTATTGCTTGTTGAACAGTTGAAGAAGAACAATTCATACCTTAGCATTTGAAATCGGACAAATTGAAGTTTGACATTTTGTTTGGCCTATGGAAAGGTTGGACGAAGAGGTCATTATTGACACTTTTGTTCGCTGGTCCAGAAAAGGCAAATTTAACACTTAAGTAGTCTGGGGGTCCATATGGACTCAACATTTGTTTTTGCGCGTTAGAGCAAAAACTCGAAGTAAATTTTCATCGCCCTTCTATCTATGTATTTGTCTAACTTTACCATACCCTTCACTTGGTGGCAAAAAAATCAAATCGGCCCACCGGTGCACGATTTTACTTAGGCACGCGTATACAATCAAAGACCTGAATTTGATGCTACCTGGCCACGTACGAGGGCATAATTCAAAAAATCGTATAACTCACCGTGCCTGTATAAAATATAGTCATCTAATAGCGTATAGTGAATACCGCATACCGTATACTTCTATGTGATCGCATCCTTACACAAGTCAAGTATTCAAGATGTTAAAAGACTTGTGAAATAGTATGAACAGATTCATATTTACTTTCTGTCTTTATAATAAAGGTTCCAATGAACATTGGTGGCAAGCTGACATGGGAGAACCTAAATGTGTGGGCAAAGTTATCATATGGAAGCGACTTGACGCGGATTCAGGTTTGGGAAACATTTATCCTTAAAACTTATAGGGCCGTATTCCAGAACGATGTTTAACTCTAAACATTAGTCCAACTCGTAACTTAGACATAAACTAAACGCAATTCCAAAAGAGTTGATAAATTTAAACTTATGTTTTAGCGTATCAAACGGTCGCTAAACCGCCGTTAAATTAGACTTGGTTCGAGGGTAGTTTAAGGTGTGTTTAAAAGTACGTTTGCATGGACTGGCTGGTACTTTCAATGGATAATAATGTTTATATGGCGAAGTGTAAGTTTGATATTATCAAGGAGCAGTGGCGTATCCAGTGATTTTCATCAAGGGGGGATGACAAGTAGAAGGCGGACGGCTGATTGTTTTAATCAACAATTTTTTCAACAAAATTGGCCGCAAAAAACAAAATCTTGTTTTTTTTAAATCATGAAATTTACTCAAACCTTGACAGATTTTGACTGAAAATCGATATAATATCTGAAAATTCGCGCGAAGCGCACAATTTTTTTTTCTTCACATTTAATTTGTCAAAAACAAAGGGAAATTCAATTCCCTTTCCTTTCTTTCTCTTCTTTTTTTGAGGGGGACCGTCCCCGCCCCCTCCAGCCCCTCCACGTGAAATAATAGAGGGGGACATATCCCCCCTCGCTTTCGCCGCCTATGGTAAGGCAGGACAAAGATTTTTAAAAGAAAACTCCATAAATCCCTAAATGGCGCACCCCAATTCTTTACAATAGCTTCTGATGTAAAGTTCATACTTGAGTATGAACTGATGACACTGGAGTGAAAAAATATTTCGGCCATGCTATACTGAAAAGGAGGGGGAAAGGCTTCTTTCTGGGGAGGCCCCTCCCCCGCCACCCCACTACTTTTTCCCATTCTAGCTACGCCACTGTGAAGGGGCTCTGACTTTAGATGGGGCCAATTGAGGACCAACCTTTCGATTTGGGTTCAAACTCCTTTTGAATTTATAGATGTCCTTCTTGAACTTTTCCCATTTCCCCCTCCCTTCAAAGTTGCTTTTCATTTTCGGTGGGTGTATTACTTTAAACAACAAGAACATAAATATAGGCCTATTTATTTTGCTAATGATTTTAAAGGCCATGTAGTACTGGCCTTGCATCACAAATAGGTCGGGGGAAGTCAAATATAATGTTGCAGACATAACGTGACCAAGAAAAAGGTATAGGGTTGTTTTTGATGACTGAAGGGTATATCAGCTGACACCGTTAAGTTAGAGTATTAAAAACACTAAAACACGCAATTTTTTTCGAACCCTAGTGTGAAAAAAGTATCGATAAAATTCTGAAAGGGTGTGTATAGGGGAAAATGGTATATTTGCTTAAGAACCCTCCACCCTTTAGGAGGCGTTTTGAAAAACTGTGGTGCTGCAACATTATACTTGAGTGGCCCCCGGGCCTTAATTGTCATGTATCTGTTACATGTTACCCTAAAAAATTGTAGAAAACATGCCATTTTGCTAAATATTCTTAACGTATTCGGGAAAGTTTGGTTATCATATATGAAAAGTTTATTTATACTCTATTTGTGCATAAAAACTTCTCATGAATCTAATTAATGAAGTTCTACTTGATAAAGCGATTAGGGGACACGATGTATCTGGTGGATGAGGCGACGGTGTATGAGGCGCGCATAGGATTACAAAAACAAAAACAAAGGGAAATTCAATTCCCTTTCCTTTCTTTCTCTTCTTTTTTTGAGGGGGACCGTCCCCGCCCCCTCCAGCCCCCTCCACGTGAAATAATAGAGGGGGACATATCCCCCCTCGCTTTCGCCGCCTATGGTAAGGCAGGACAACGATTTTTAAAAGAAAAAAAAAATAAATCCCTAAATGGCGCACCCCAATTCTTTACAATAGCTTCTGATGTAAAGTTCATACTTGAGTATGAACTGATGACACTGGAGTGAAAAAATAAACCATTTCGGGCATGCTATACTGAAAATGAGGGGGCAAGGCTTCTTTCTGGGGAGGCTCCTTTCCAACCACCCCACTTCTTTTCCCCATTGTAGCTACGCCACTGTGAAGGGGCTCTGACTTTAGATGGGGCCAATTGAGGACCAACCTTTCGAGTTTATAAATTTAAAGATGTCCTTCTTGAACTTTCCCCATTTCCCACTCCCTTCAAGGTTGCTTTTCATTTTCGGTGGGTGTATTACTTTAAACAACAAGAACATAAATATAGGCCTATTTATTTTGCTAATGATTTTAAAGGCCATGTAGTACTGGCCTTGCATCACAAATAGGTCGGGGGAGGTCAAATATAATGTTGCAGACATAACGTGACCAAGAAAAAGGTATAGGGTTGTTTTTGATGACTGAAGGGTATATCAGTGACACCGTTAAGTTAGAGTATTAAAAACACTAAAACACGCAATTTTTTTCGAACCCTAGTGTGAAAAAAGTATCGATAAAATTCTGAAAGGGTGTGTATAGGGAAAAATTGTTTATTTGGCTTAAGAATCCTCACCCATTAGGAGGTGTTTTGAAAAACTGCGATGCCTGCAACATTATACTTGAGTGGCCCCCGGGCCTCAATTGTCATGTATCTGTTACATGTTACCCTAAAAAATTGTAGAAAACATGCCATTTTGCTAAAAATTCTTTACGTATTCGGAAAAGTTTGGTTATCATATATGAAAAGTTTATTTATACTCTATTTATGCATAGAAACTTCTCATGAATCTAATTAATGAAGTTCTACTTGATAAAGCGATTAGGGGACACGATGTATCTGGTGGATGAGGCGCGCATAGGATTACAATCATACAATAGGGTAAAAAAGTTATGATTTATCAAATTTAATACATGTATTGTAAAAATATAAATGCGGGGATCATAATTATTTGAATATACTTCAATGAGATATGTATGCTAAAGCATGTATCAAATATCGACAAATCATCAAGTTTTGTTGTTTCTTTTCTATATATTACTGTGCAAAACATGCATTTAAACTCGAAAAACGGCATATCTTTTGACCGAGTCGACGTCAATGGCAATTTGTCGAGGAATCTAATTATGTTATTAATTTTAAATTTGAGAAAACCTTTGCTAGACATTTGTTTCTAAATTTCAAAAAGCAACAAAGTTTCATGAAGCCAAATATTAGATAGGCTTTCCCGAAATGTTTGGGCAAAAATACGGTTTTTTGGCATTTTTTGCTAAATTTGACATTTTTGGTCAAAAACCGACATCATCATCATGTTCAGAGTAAAAATTCGCTTCTAAAAATGTATACTTTTATATAGTTTGTAATTATGTTGACAGTTAGAGTACAAAAAGTTTTCAGCCTTAATATGATTTTTGACATGCGCGAACAAAACGCGTAAATTTTTGAAGCGTTTTTGTTACAATTACGAAAAAAATATAACTTGAGTATGACCTGATGGCAATGGAGTGACAAAAATAGACACTTTTGGGCATACTTTACTGAAAAGGACTGTAAACTGTGTAATTTTAATCTGATCTGTATACTTTTTTTTTCAGGGGAATCCCGCCTTTCTCCTTCTAGCTATGCCACTGCAGGGGCTCTGACTTAAGATGGGGCCAAATGAGGACCAACCTTTCGATCTGGGTTCAAACTCCTCATGAATTTGATATAGCTGTCCCTCTTTCTTGAACTCTTCCCATTTTCCATTCCAATTTGTTTTATTTTCGGTATAAAAGTTCTAAATATCTGATTTTTATCGGGTTTCATCGGTAATGAATTAAGGATATGGTAGTTATAACAAGTTATGTAAGTTCAAGCTTGTTAGCATGCAAATTTTTATCAAAATGACGAATTTTATACGGGCTTTTATATGAGGGGGGGGGGGTAATGAAAGTAATCAATGAACAATCTTTTTAAATCTACACAAATTGTAGAATAAATTAAATAGGATGTTTAAAGGTGCTCATTTCTGGGATGCATATCACCCTAATGCTGGGTAACAGAATTCATCTGATTTTCACAAATCGGACCAGATTGAAATTTGTGCTCCATTTCAATGCGCTATATCTCCGGACAAGAATATCCAAATTGTATGAAATAAAGCATAATGAAGGGAAGAAGCCTTATTTTAATATCAATGATGATTTGATGATAAAAAGCGCTCGCTTATATTTCTAATATATTTTCGAATCTCGCGTTTTTGTTGGCACATGTGTGTATGACTTACATACCACACATGGACAAATTTAATTGAAAATTATCATAACTCTGTCTAATTGAAAATAAATCATCGATTTCAATATTGAAATATGGCGCAAACAAAGATTAAATTTGGTAAAGAGGAAATGATAGTTGACATCGATCTGCTGTTTCCTTTTCTTGTTTTTGAAATTGTTGATGCATGCTGATCATGCCTTGAGTAACCCGAAACCGGACACCAATAAAACATGAGTTCTACCGAGTGAGTCAAAAAAACTGCAATAGTTAAATGAAAGCCATATTTTAAGAACAAGAGATATCATGAACATGAAAAGTATATATCTAAATAGATCATAGATTAACCTTTAAAATGGTGAAAAAATGGGGAAAATTGATAAAGGCGTCGCAGAGATACACTTATTTGAAAAGGAAGGCATAAAAACAGCTCTGTCCAAATGTCGTGCATATGTTTTATTAATGGAGGACACAATTGTGACATTATCTTTTCTCTTTTGTGTTTGGGTGCCTTGAAAAGAGCCGTTTGAGCTTGGTGGCCCTGAATATTCAATTTTCGGTTCAACGTGGACTGGGACACATGTGGCAGGGGATTTCTTCGCAAGCTAACTTCTGGATCCCTTGCCAATGTCATGACGAACGCAGTCGACGTTTCTCCTGCTTCTTGCCGTTCGCGGTCTTCCAGGTCTCTCTTTATTTAAGTTATGAACTGTTCCTGTTCTTTTGAATTTCGCCTGAATTTTATAGATTGTTGATGCACATGGTACACGCGATGGAGGGAATGCACCCTCTTTGAATCTCCGTTTCACTTCTACATGAGTTTGTAGGTAAAATAAACCTCAGCAATTAGAGCACGTTCATCGTTTGTGAACAGATCTTGAGGCATTGTGAACAGTGACTGATTAATAAGCTCTCCCTTCTCAGACAGTATCCCCAAACATGTCATTTTGCACTTTAAAAATGCCCAAATTATCATTTATGTGTAAATTAATAAATTAGGAAGAGATTGTCACTAAAGCAATGTAATTGGTTTGTGTTATTATTCAAGAAATTCAATTCAATATTGGTACTTACTCATTTAATGCGTCGACGAAGTATGCTCATTTGGACAGAGCTGTTTTCATACCACATTATTCAAATAAGGATATCTTCGCAATGCCTTTATCAATTTTCACCATTCTTTCATCGTTTGAAAGCTTAATTCATAACCTATTTAGCAATTAATATTATTTGTTCGAAATTACTTTTGTTCTTACAATATGGCTTCCATCTTATTATTGCAGTTTTTTTGACTCGCGTGGTATACCATATTTTTGTGGCAGATGACTCCAGGAGAAGACTATCATTAGAGCTTCTAAAAATATTGTATTGCTACTTTCTTATTTTAAAAATAGACCGTTCTCTTGAAAATGCCGAGGTGAAATTTGGTTACAACAAAAATGGCAAACAAAACTCAATTTGCAACCCGTCTAAAGATCCACCCAAAACTGACGAGACAGTCGAATTCATTTGTAACATGCCAGGACAATACTTGTTGGTTCAGTCAGCCCAAGGCACAGATTATCTAACTTTCTGTGAAATTGAGGTATATGAAGCATTTTGGGCAGATCTCTGTCAAAAAGGTAAGATACTTATGAGATTTGCGATATAATACGGTACGCCATCTACAGATTAAACAGTTTATTTCTCCATAAACTTACACTGTTGTTTGAACCCAATAGAAATAGGGACATATTATATCTAAGTGTCAGAAAAGATGGCGCTATTCATAAAAACTCATTTTTTGGATGTAGAAGGGATACGCTGGTGTGCACTACCGAAATAAGATATGCAGATGAAGTATCTGACGTCAAGAAAATTTTATTTATAATTTTTAGCCAAAATCGTCACAGACCAAACAACATAATCAATAATCAAAAATAATCAATAACTTGAAATATGTATAGCGTCCTCATTTTTGAACAAATCTGAATTTACCAAAAATACCAATAAATGAGCTCAAAATTAACAAAATGTCAACCAAAATGAAACAAAATTTTGAGAATCGGTTCAAACCTTTATTATGCAACACATTCCAGTTATTTTTACTGCCTTTTCAACTTTCTGTGAATAAAAAAATTGAAGTTTTGGTTAAAATTGAATAAATGTCCACCTCAAACAACAGTGCTTAATATACGGTAGTGTAAATGTAGGAACGTCAGTCTTTCCATGTTGCAGGTGTCTATTTTAATGATCCATTATTGACAGATTTTGAAAGACCCGTGTACGTATACTTATTTGAATTGACCATCTCAAACTAAACACTTTTATACACGCTAGAAAGTACAAAAATAGCTACCTTATATATAATAAAAGTTATGATACAACAGGCAGAACACTTTTGAATGACCCTCGTAATTAATAGTTTAACATTCACTTCTGTGCTTCACATCTTTTTACATCAGGTTTTCAAAAAGATTGCAAAGACGTGTATGATGGCGGCAATCACACCAGTGGTGTATATGACATCTATCCTCAAGATGGCGGATCGTCATTGAAGGTTTACTGCGATATGGAAACAGATGGAGGAGGCTGGCTGGTAAGATTATCATAGATTTTAGAATATATGCACATATCTTTATAAT
Source organism: Ophiothrix spiculata (assembly GCA_000969725.1). Classification (NCBI taxonomy): domain Eukaryota; kingdom Metazoa; phylum Echinodermata; class Ophiuroidea; order Amphilepidida; family Ophiotrichidae; genus Ophiothrix; species Ophiothrix spiculata. Next base: position 74,993 of record JXSR01S035036.1, read on the forward strand.
TATTCAACAAACGACGTTTTTTGTCAATCTGGAAACATTTACATATGTTTTTTTATAATTTTGATACGTGTTACCGACTGGTTCATAGCAACTTATCAACAGCATTGCATAGTAGTAGATATGACTTTAAAGACATGGCACGCATCCGGTCAAAGGTCAGGGTTCACCGGATGAAAAAACGATCCGGCAAACAAATAAATTATGGCGTGCTTTCCTGTGTAGTCATTCAAGGTCACTAGATACAATATTAAAATTTGAACGGGAGTGTCAATAAGCCGTCGTAGGATTTCCTATGAAAACATCCTAGTTCACGCAAGGGCAATATCTTTATTAAAGACGATCACGGTGATAATTTTCAACAACAGATGACAGTATTACAGGACCGGTTGTTGATCAGTGGCTAGATGGTTGTTTACAAAACGCGATTTGTTATTTACGCATTGTCTTCCTGGTAAGCGCCGAACAACATTAGGAATAGTGCAAAATAGTTACGAGTGCTCCCGACCTAACGGACTTTCAGTGGAGAAACGTTAACGTGTATTTTTCAAGTTATTGTCAATTAAAAGGAACATGACTTCGTCTTACATGACGTCTTTCATCATATATGACGTCATAGCGTTGTTAGATGGCCCCCATTTTTATTGTTTACGTTGAATAATGTAAGGTCTTCGCTATCAAAATAGAATAAGCACGTCAGACAAGTTAGAATGTCATTATGAGGTTATAAAACATAGAGTGTCGGGAATGTTATAAAGATTTCGACCGGGATAGGAAGTGAAACTAGCGGTTCTAAACTAGTAAAGCCCGATTGGCACTTCCAAAATATTGCCTTAGCTTTGAATAATTTACAAGCAAAAACAAAACAAAACAAGCAAACAAACAAACAAACCAAATAATGCCATTTTGAAGCTGAGAATTTTTCCTATGTACTGATGTACTATTATTTTGTTGTTGCCAAAGAAGACCATTTTTAGCTTTCACCATATTTAGAGACACGCTGTACAGAAGGCATTGGAACAAAACAAAGAGCAAAACATTTACCAAACAAATAGCCTTTCAAATTGTTAGGGTCCTCGTCTATTTACAGCAGTCAAATTTTGCGGAGTGGTTGGTTTTTTTTATAGAAAAATTACCCCTCCAAGCCAGTCTGTAGTGTAGTGGCCTCACATAGATTTCCAGTTGAATAGATCAGGGTAGGGCAGACAATGATCGTTGATCGTTGATGAATATCCATTTATATTGGTGTACTTACAGGTATTTCAAAGACGACTCGATGGATCTGTAGACTTTAATCGAGGCTGGGATGACTATGCAGTAGGGTTTGGGGATACTGCTTCAGAACATTGGTTGGGGAATAATAACATTAATCGCATTGCTGCCCAGGGTACCTATGAACTTCGGGTAGATTTGGAGGACTTTGACGGGGCAATTAAGTACGCAAAATACAGCAAATTTCAACTTGGAAATGCTTGCACCAAGTATACATTGTTAGTTGCAGGGTATAGCGGTGATGCAGGTATGTTGTAAATTGAACTGATCATTACAGCCTGTTGCTTTGCCCCCTGAAAGCTCCAGGTTTTTAGCTATTTGACACGCTGCAGGAAGGCTAATTGAAACATTTTTGGATTTATGTGGTTATAATGGTGCCAAAATGCTGTGAAAATCATCTATATGAGGTAATATTTGCAGAAACCGACATTGGCAGGCGGCCTACGGTCGCTTGGACCGATGGATTGTTTATGCGGTATCGCTGCCCGGCCTGAGGCCGGTCGGCTTAAGTTTACCGACGGGCGGTTTTTTAACCGACGGACGGTCAGTAATGGGGGGGGGGGGGGGGGGGGGTGCACGGCCCTCCCGACCCCCCTCTAGCTACGCCACTGATTACACATACGAACGACAGAAACATCCCTTTTGACACTAACTAACTTCTAGTGAGGTTGTGAACAAATAGAGAATTTATTGAAAGTTGCCGATTCTTGTATTATCTTTCCTTTTCCGTTTTGTACCCTTCTCTCCTGGCTAAAATTATTTTCCTATTGAAGATCAGATCCGGTCTTACCTTGACATACTAATGGTCCTGCGATTTCACCACTGCAACATCGCTCGACGTTTACCGATACGCGGTCTTTAAAGTTATGGCGCAATATGCGTAGCGCGTGTAAAGACGGGGTGAAATCACCGTGAAATCGTTGGACTCTGAATGCACCATAACTTGTATGTGTTGACATATGGCATTCTGTCGATTGATTGTTTTTTTGACGTCATAATGCATTCACTACACAATTTTCGTACCAACGACATAAACAGACAAACAAATTTTACTCAGTTCCCTTTAAAGTTAGGACATCAATTTAGTTTCAATTCAAATTATGTTATGAAGTAAACACAAAAAGTCACAACCGTTTTTCCAGCACAAACCGCGCCGACACCAAACAGTCTGCGTTTATGGTGCGTATCGCGTCCTGCAAACCCCCTGTCGTAAACGACTAATCCTTAGATGATTACAAAACAAGTGGATAATGTAACATACTTGTATGCTCACCGTCTCTATGCGGCCATGCAGTGTACCTACTGGTTTTTCAGATCAATCGATCGACGCGTAGTTTTTTGGCACGATTATGGTGCGTTCAGAGTCCAGTGATTTCGTCTGTACAACATCGTCTGATCATTGGAGTAGCAATAGGGTGGCCTGGATAGAGAAAAAAACAACAGGGGCCCTGATTTGTAAGCACGTTGTTTGCACATTTAATTAAAAGAGGCCTGCACGTATCATATCATAGGCAAATGTGTCCCAGTTTAATAACCATTTTGATTAAACGGGACCCCTTTGCCTTAAAATAATACGCATTTATATGTTTGCCTTTTGACCAAGAAAAAATCACCGCAGAATGAATAGCATAGAAAGAGAAAATGGATAAGATTTATAATAATGGGCCCACTACAAACCATACCATTTTTTAAACTTTCTGAGATTTTGGTATCAAAATAGTACGAATCATATTGTAGTTATCGCCCACTGCCCGCTACACCGCGACCTTTGCATTGCTAAACCAAGTCGGAGATCTTTAACCAGGTTTAATTGACAAACAACCCAAGTGTATCTACCCGCCACGGTCATTCTGACCAATCAACGCCTATTTACGGGCCGCTGTCCCAGTATAACCTGGTAAACAAGGCATTTGGGGTGTGTCTTACGTGTTTTTTCAATGGACTCGATCAGGTCCTTTGAATTATCTAATGCTAATATCTAATTATGCTAATGAGTATGGTGTCATGAGAACGAGAATTTCATGATCTTGATTGACATGTGTGTACGAATTTGATAGCTTAAAGGATGCGAGCGTGGTGGGCCAATGAAAGTGGGTATGTCGAAACTCCTTGGCACAGGAAATTTACACCTGAAATAGCGTGGGAAATCCGAATGAGCTGAGGGTCTTGTTACAAAATGTAATTCGTGGCCCAACTCACATTGGTGGCCATACATTGGACTTGATTCTCGTTAAGGACAATGATGAATCCGCTATAAAGTCCTATGACATTTATCAAATCCATGTCTCAGATTACTTCATCATTGATGGTGTGCTCCCGCTAGATGCTCCTAATGTTGTGAGGACGACATATTCCTGTCGTAAATATAGAGCCATTGATCCTCGGGCTTTTCGCAATGATCTTGAAGTCAAGATGGAACATATTATGGATCTTGATTTTGATGGCGTTGATGAACTTGTCAAACGCTACAATGATGCATGTGTTCAAGTCCTTGATTTACATGCTCCCATCACCACGCGTTCTCGGACTATTCGCAGGAAACCAGTTTTGTATGTCAAGTCAGTTCAAGATGCCCGCCGCATTCGTCGTCGCAGAGAGAGGCGATGGAGAAAGACTCGTACTGAGGATGATCGCCAAGCGTATATCCAGGCCCAAAGGGATGTGGCTGAGACTGTTAGTAACACAAAGATGGAACATTTTAATGAGAAATTGTCTAACTGTAACATTAAAGACATGTATAAGACTATAAGTGTGTTGTTAAATACCAACAAGAAAGTCTTGCCTACTACCACCTCCTCATACACTCTGGCCAATGAATTTTGTGAATTCTTTGTTAGTAAAGTTGTAAAAATTAGATCTGAGGTTGATTGTATTAACATTTCCAATGCTACTAACTTTGTTGTTAATGCTAACCCCTTACATAGAATTATATCTCATTTTAGTACTACTTCTACTGAAGATTTAAGTAATGTCATCATGAAATGAGCTTCCAAATCGTGTTATCTAGACCCAATGCCCACATGGTTATTGAAAAGGCACCTTCCCCAGTTCCCTCCCTTGTTCATGTTCTTTGCCGTATAGTTAACAGATCTCTTATTTAAGGTGTGTTCCCGGCTACTTTGAGCAAAGCGATCATAACACCTGTTCTCAAAAAACCTTCCCTTGATACCCAGCAACTGAAGAACTACCGTCCCGTATCCAATTTGCCCTTTGTGGGTAAATTGATTGAGAGGGTTGTTTCCAGTCAGGTTACATCATATGTTGAAGCCAATAAATTGTCTGAGCCTCTGCAGTCCGCCTACCGTTCCTCACACAGTACCGAGACGGCCCTCCTTTCTGTTCAGGATACTTTTCTTAGCGCAATTGACAATCAACAGGGTGTTTTTCTTGATAATGATCGACTTATCAGCTGCATTCGACACCGTCGACCATGAGATCCTGTTGCAGCGTCTAATTGATGATTTTGGTATTGAGGGTGTCGTTTGCATCTGGTTCAGGTCGTATCTGAGTGATAGGACTTGCCAGGTGATGGTAGATGGCTCCATGTCTAAACAGTCTGTTCTCCGTTTTGGGGTTCCTCAAGGGTCCATCATCAGTCCCCAGTCCTTTACATACTATTCCCATGTTATTGGCCACATAATTCGTAGGAAATCCATCGATTATCATATATACGCGGATGATGTGCAATTATTCATTTCCTTTGATCCTACAAGACATGGTGATGCTGCGTGTGCATTGTATAAGCTTTCGTGTTGTTTCAAGGAGTTGCAATCCTGGATGATCAGTAACAAACTCATGATGAACCAAGAAAAAACTGAGTTTTTTATTGTTGCCTCTCCTTTACAATTAACACGTCTTCAACATCTTTGCTTTCACCTTGATGGCCTTGAAGCTTGAAATTCCTCCATCGGCTCATGTCAGAAACTTAGGTGTTGTCTTTGATCACTCCCTAACCATGTCTGATCATATCACTCGTCTTTCTCGCTCCCTCAATTTGCAGATTCGCAATCTTAACCGAATACGAAGATTTCTGGATTTTGATGCTTGCCACAATACTGTCCGTGCCCTCATATTATCCCGGCTCGATTATTGCTGCTCTTTGTTCAATGGTATCTCCAAGCAAGATCTCGCCCGTCTTCAACGGTTGCAAAACAAATGTGCCAGATTAATTTTCAAGAAGCCCAAACGTACCCACACTTCTTCTCTCATTCAGGAATTACACTGGCTTCCAGTCGCCAAACGCATCCAATATCGCACTCTGTTGTGTGTCTACAAATGTTTAAAACGCTCCTCGCCTGACTACCTTTCATCTCTGCTCAACATCCAGAAATCTTCCTATTCTATCCGCTCCTCTAAGGCTCCCCTGTTTGTTGTTTGTAGAACATCTAAGCAAGCTGGTGATAGAGCCAACTCCATTGCTGGTCCCATACTGTGGAATGCTTGTCCCTTCTAAATCCGCAATGCTGCGAGCATTCCATCCTTCTCCAAGGCACTCAAAACCCACCTTTTTTCTTCCTAATTGTTTTGGGTTGGTTTTCCATTTCCTTCTGTTTTTCCGCGCCTAGTATCCTTTGGCAAATAGGCACGTTATTAATCATGTTATTATTATTATTATTATTACCTAGTCAGGCTTACCCTTTGGTTTTTTGAGTTCACAATCGGCTGGTTAGTTTTGATACAGCGATCTTGGTAAGTTAATATCCTATACCCAAAACACGGGAAGATATCTCGGGGTCATGCATCAATTACGAGCGTTGTGTGTGCATTGTATAGCAAATGTTGCCGATAACTGCAATATGTGTTTTTCTCATTACCCATGAGGAATTTTACGGCTGAAAATGTAAAATAACAGTGAAAGTGAAAATACGTTAAATTAATAATTTTGTGATGACCATAAAATTGTTTACAAAGCAAAGTAAAGGCAAATTGCTCATAAAATCAAAACAGTGGTTCTGATTTAGCTAAAATTTGAAATTGAAGCATCTGAAGTGGTGATCTATCACATGACAGTGAAACCTAAAATTTGAAAGATTGAACCATGTACCTTTAACTGCTTTTAAAGTTGCAAGGGTCCCGAGTGGATAGAAGTCCACAAAGGACAGAAAGAAAGGGAAAAGGGAAATGAAAGAAAAGAAAGGAAGTAAAACAATGATAATAAAAAAAGATGTAAATCTGGGTCGAAATTATACCAGATTTAAAAATGTACATTCAGCCCGTATACTTTTTGGTAGTTTAACGGGTCTCCTTAATTTCTTTAAACGTTCATACATAATTGTGGAGAATGAGAAAAAGTGTAGCAAATTTAGATTTTGTCATCAACCTGGTTTTAGGTTACGTTAATTTGTGTGTGTACATTGATCTCGGCGACAGGCTTATAAACGTGATAAATGACAAGACAGTCCAAAAAATGTAACATGTTTGGAATTACATAACAATGGATGCCCTGAACTGCGTCATATCCATGATGGGCCCCTGAGGGCCTTGCTACGCCACTGTAATTTTAAAGCGCACTTCTTGTAGCGCGTGTAAAGACTGCGTATTGAGCGACCTTACATTGATGAAATCGCTGGACTCTGAATACACCATTACGCAAAGGCGTTCGGCAACAACACACCATGCAGGGATGTTGTGAAAGACTAATGCCCATGATCATGATGATATACTAGCGACATGTCGCTGGCGTCTAGCAGAGACGCTACGGTTCGAATTATTTTAACTTGCTGGCGTCTAGTTAGCGTCTTCAAAACGTCTAAAATCATACCACACGGTAGCTGCGTCTTGCAAGTATATCATGGGCTTTGAACGATGCCCATCAATGGAAATCCATAGAAAATATATCAAAGGTATATTCAGAGACAATTGTATTCGATGGATATCGTCAGAATGGTTTTTCACAACAACCCTGCTTGAAGCGTTGCTTTACATGATATAGGTTTACAATAAATGATGTGATATTAACTGTAACAATCAGCCTTTAAATAGTAGACATGCAAATAACATATTCATTCTTATTCAAATAACATATTTATTACACCATATATCCTTATGCCTTTGTCTGGAACTTGTGATTTATTTCAGGGGAGGACTATTATCAGGCCTTACTGGCCTTCCAGTCCTTTCCTCCATAAAACTGTTGTGTTTAATGTTATATTTTGTTGTATTTTATGGAAATAAAGATATATGAGTTATATATGAGTTAATGTTGTTTCTGCCTCACAGGAAACTCTTTATCACACCACAACAAACGAAGTTTTAGTACGATAGACCAAGATAACGACGATCATCCTGAAAGTTGTGCGTCACGCCACAGAGGGGCTTGGTGGTATGGAAACTGTCTTAACTCCAATCTTAACGGGGAATATTTGAAAGGTCCATCATCTGATCATTGTGTGTTCTGGCACCATTGGCGAGGAAACAACTACTCATTGAAACGATCAGAGATGAAGATAAGACCAATTACACCTTAAGAATATCTAACCATCTTGCAACTCTTCATTGGTTCAAAACAAAACTTAAATATAAGATTTAATAATTTCTAGTATATTTGTCACTGTTTATTTCTATAAACGAAGTTTTTAGAATGATAATTCCATAATAATTGGATGATGACTTTGAAGAGGGTAAAGTCAATACTTTAAATGTTAATTTTGATCAAGTCAGATTTCAAGAAAAATATCTGTGAATTATGATCATTTTAACCTTAAACCTTTGTAATCGTTGATCATTGTTTATTGTGGATTGATATGTCAACTATTATCTTATCCAATTTATACAAAATTAACATCAAAAACATCGTCTTGTAAATTTTCATAGCTAAGCTTGGGATGGTACAATTTGTGAACCCACTTCCGTGACTCCACTTTTGTGACCCTACTTTATTCTTGCCAATTGTACACCAATATCACAAAACATATATTTTTAACGCATTTTTAAAATCATCCGAGGTCATTAAGGGGGTCAAAAGGGGTCAAACGTAAAATTCTGAAAATGCTCTGATTGACCTGAAATTTGATATGGATGTACTTTAGGACATCCTGAGCAACATAAACACATTTTAAACCCATCCGAGATTATTAAGGGTGTCATAAGGG